>KZ270011.1:71351-91857 GCA_002249935.1 Onchocerca flexuosa | reverse complement strand
TTTAAGTTTTTGACTGAATAAAGTCGAACTGCTCGCTCAGTTAATGAACCACCACATTTCAGGCCACGCACTGAATGAAAAACTTTTGGATTTTAAATCAAATATATATTAAATATTAAAGCCATGAGTGTCTCAAATTGAATAGTATGAAAAAAAAAAAAAAAAAAAAAGCATAGAAATTTGAAGAACCTTCAAGAGCATGCTTTAAACGATCCAGTCCCAAAGATTCTAGTTTTTCTACACTATCATAATCGTCCAAGTTGATATCGAAATTCACTACTTCAGTTGATACTTTCTCCACGATGGTATTTGACTTTTCAGCAATAAACAAAGCTGCAAACTAATCCTTTAACTAACTTTTCCTAACTGAAAATTGAAAAAGGTTAATGCCAGGATCATATTAACACAACCAAGTTTTGTAATAATCAAGAGTACCTGTTGTTTTCGGAGGCAGTTTTTCTTTTTCACTTCCAGTATTTTCTTTGCTTACATCATTAACAGCGACTGCACTTTTGCTGAAAATGGAACTATTTTTCCGCACGGTAACCTAAGCCTAGAATTTTCCTATACCAATTACTAAAAAAGTTGATAATAAGCAAAATAATAGTTCGTTTTAACTCAGTTCTGTAATAACCTGAATTGAATTTCCTACTTTCCTACTTTACACATGAACAAAAGCATTTCTTAATATTTTTTGAATCACATAATGATACCCTTTGATATGATCGCCAATTAGTTATTCACTTAATCATGAAAAATTGAATATTTCAAACAGATCATCACTAGTAATGCGAAGAACAAAAAGAATTACCTTTCATCATCTAACTTAGGCATCATATATTCGAGTGTTTTATTCACAGTCAATTTTCTACGTTTTGGCACAGCCTCTCCACTTGAATCATCATTTTCAACCATATGTGACTCTCGTTTGGACTTCGGTACGCCTTCCTCTTTATTTCTCTTATTTTTAGCGACAGTAATGCCTAGATTAAACAATGTTTTTAGAAACAATGAAAGAAATCCTTTCTGAAAAAAAAGATTTTTATTTAAATTAAGATGCAAATGCAATCGACGATAATCTTACCACAACTCAACGGATTATTTTAAGTCGCTTAGATAAAATTTAAAAAAGAACAAAATCTCCTTTAATTTTATATTTCATAACATATTACCGGTACAGTCATTTCTGAAAAGATTCTGAAAAGTAAAACTAATGAGAAGGTACAAAAATTTACCCTCTTCAAACGCTTCATCCGTTTCTTCCATGATTTTTTCCCGTGTCTGAATAAAATCAGGGTCATTGAAATCATGTTTCTGAGGACCTGCTTTTAATTTCTCGTATTTTTCTTGCCTGGAACTAACGACATTCGTGCCAAAAATTTTCTCAAAAAATGTGCAACAAAAGACATACTTTTGCCGACGTTTTTCTTCTTCCCTTTCGCCTGCTTTTTCAATCCATTTGCGGAGTTTCTCTTCTTCCTTAATGTCAGCAAGTCGCCGTCCAGACAAATCGCGGCACATCAACTGATTCGTTGAACGATGAATACGAAATGAGCGAAGCAGTGAACCGAAACCTGAAGAGTACGAATTTACTGGAAGTAAAAAATAAAGCCATTATAAAATAGAGACTACTAAGTTAAAATGATATATTCCACTTCTTCAAAAAAAAAAAAAAAAAAAAAGAAGTCTATGTTGGATGATTCTATAAGTCTCTCTGAGGCTCACTTGGCGTCTAAAGTTGATAAACAGTGAATATCGAGAACTATGAAAATAAAAGATAAGTACATTGAAAATTCCTGACTATTATAAATATGAAATATAGACGCAGAAATTAACCTCCTTTGCCTCCTCGAAGCCTGAAATGAACTTGGAAATGAATACCCTCATCTAAATTCTTCCAGTCTACAATCTTTCCATTAACAGTGACATAGAATAAATCCTCGGGTATTAAGAAGAGTTCAGTGATCGTTCGAAAAGCAGAAGTGAACATTCCTGTAAACCCTAGTTGAGCTGAAACAAAAAAATTAGCCGGAAGATGAAATCCGTTCATGTGATCAAACTAGTGAACAATGCTAAACGTAAGAGTAAGTGAAATATTTGAAGGACGAAGATGTAAACTATATCTTCAATCTCAAATCACACTATTCATATCAATTCCTCCCTTTTATCTCCCACTTTTCCTTGCCTCCCTCCCAAATATAGCACCCAAAGTCCGAAAAATCCGAAAGATATAATATGTAAGCAAGGAGTGTTAAAGGTCAAGAAGCGCGAAATGGGCCAACAAACTGATATGTTCGCCGCCAAAAAGATAAATATGTCTGCCGCCAAAACGCTTTAATTAAGAGATAAACAAAACGAGGTCGTGAGGCGACACGTTGGAGATCAGGTAAGCAAGAGAAGCCTCGAAAGGATTTGAAAGGTTTAGATTTTGAAGAAGAGCCATTTTTCTACAATAGTTCAGTTCGGAGTTTCCACATCGACACAGCGACGGTTTTATAACGACCCAGATCGACGCAGCGATAGCAGCAAATCGACAATCAAGGAATTCTATTCCCTCCGAGCAATAAAGGAAAGAATAATTCACTGATCAGTTTGAGTGGGTATTCTCAAATAGTTGTTTGTATGGTGCAAGAAGAACCACTCTTCTGTCGATTAATAAAACTTCCCTACTAAATGACTCGTCTCCGTCACATCAACTCAATGAACCAAGTTTCCCGTTACCCAAAGCTGTCCAAGTGAGTAAATCTGATAGGCCTGTTATGGCCCATCTCATGCGCGGATTATGAAATACGCACAACAGACTCGTCCAACCGTGGAATACAGGAAGGCACTCAAATTGGCGTCAAAACCAAAATTTGAACAATTTGTGAAGCAGAATGACTGACCTGAGGTCTGTCATCCACTGACTCTTTGTACTGCGATGAAGGTGGGGCGTATTGGTGGATAATGGCGCTATACCCTTGGCTAAGCATTAAAATAGCCACATACTAATTGACAAGCTGATAATTTGTTGGGGCTGGGGATGATTGATCGGAAATGTTTTACTCTTAGAAGTCAAGTAAGCTATACGTATGTATGAACAGGCCACTTTATTACACGATTCTGAAGTCCTTTCCTTGCCTGGTTTTTTTCTGTTTTTACTTAGCTTCATCGGTTACTTTTTGAAATTTACTCTTTGTGCTTCATGCAGATACTTGCTTTATTAAATTTTCCTGTTTGATGCCATTCCAAATGATAAAGTCTGACTAAATATTTTAGAGCTTAAAATAATGTGTTTTTTATTCGTGCAGTGTTTCCAGTTTCTGGCTAAGTTAACTTTAGTATGGGTTCTGCTTTCTGGTCCAAACTTCAACTTGTCTTTGTTTAGTAAAATCATTTTTAAATTAGTTTTATTTGTTGTTTCAAATTGAGGACGAACTATACTATTGACTTCAAGTGTTTGTAAATATAATGGTTGAAATATTTGTCTATATCTATTATATTTTGGTGAATAATTAGATAGAAGTGTTGCAGCATCAATAAAAAATGTATGCACACATGACTAGTTCCATGGTAGCAAAAAAATTGCTCTCTCGAATCCTTAGATATGAATGTGTTGTATTGCTGTGAGTTCAATGTTGAAGTGTCTTCTTACAGACTAATTATCAGCATTTATATTCTGTTATACTATTAATTATTTGCTGCGAGAGTTCATGAATATACTATGCACTATATCTGACGAGTTTTAGTTTTTTGCAATGGAGTATATAATACTATCACTCGAGCTTTTTCTTTTGGGCAGGTCTATGAGCGAGGTAATGGATGCCGTAGCAGTGTGTTTCTGCTAGAATTTGAACTCGGGACTTGCAAAACTTTGTTTTGATTCAATTTGAACTAAAAAATTTGAGTGATGGATTTTCTTTTTATATTGTTAATACTGACAATTTGAGTGTTATGGAGGCATTACAGATAAATAGTTATATCTTCATCACACAACGAAGTTAGATTTGTAACTGGAATCCTTGCGATTTTAATCGTAACAGTTAACATAATCTAAGTCGTGACCTTGCTTTGAATTCCTTAATATTGCCAAAAAATATTGTGAAGAGGCGTAATTAAAATACAGTAAAATATAGGGAGGGTTTCCAATGTTTATTTGAAATACTGGTATGGGAAGGAAGGAATGGATAAGCATAATGGGCGAAGGAAAGAAGTATGAAACAAAGTTTAGGTTTAAAAGTAAAATGATGCTAATACGGAATGAGTTGTAGTTTCTGTACTTGTTTAATACTAATACCCAGCGACGTTTCACGTGCCCGCTCCAACTAATCCATATAAATAACAATGTAAATGTTCATTCAAAATTTTAAATCTTCGAAAGTTTTCAAAAACACGCCGCATCTATATTAGTTCGAAATCTTAGATCTGCGGAATTTCTTATTGCTTTGAAATTTTGATACAGCATTGCATTCGAATACGCGCATGTTTTTATATGCTTTTTATATACACAGGTTGCTGTAGCTCAGTCTGGTTAAGTAAAAAAAAAAAAAGATGGAGAAAAAATCTGATATTTGTAATTTGGTTTGTAGTCTTGGATTGGAGATTGATTCTTGCTATTGTGATTCGGCTAGGCCAGCAATATGTATGGAGGTTTTTTTTTTTTGTTTTGTGTCACAGAGATGAATCCTGTTGAGACAAGTTTTATTGATTGATGAAAGAGTGACAAGTTTTATTGATTGATGAAAGAGTGATTCTGCGTAACAAACAATTTTCAAAGAATATCCAGGCAGATTGAACCCTAGATTATCTTTTCCTTTGTCGCTGTTAGAAAAGAATATTGCTCAATTAAATTGTCGGATTGTTGCTACTGTGTCGCTTTGAACTGTCGAATCGGAATCCTCCAAACAGTTGCTCTTGCTGCATATATCTATCGTCGTTTATCTGTGAATTGAAGCGTTTTTTTTTTTGTCAGCAAACATGTCTATTTCGTGACTTGTCTAACTATGTCGCGCTGCTTGATTTTTAGTATTCTTTGTTTACAATAATTGTCGTGGCATTAGCTGACACCTTTTACTTTCGCCTACATCCAATAGTTTTAATTTTGCTTGTGGATATATGATATTTTTTGTTGTTCCATTATCTGTGTGTAGATATAGAGATTGTCTGGTTTGCCAGCTTTAGAACATGCAACATATAATTGTCCATGTGAGAAGCAGTCGGTCTCTAGATCTAAACTGCACAATTCCAAAGATTGGCCTTGAGCTTTTTTGATGGTGAATGCAAATGCCGATCGAAGTGGGAATTGCAGTCTTTTAAACTGAAATGCATATCCATTGGAATCATGGGAATGCGAGAAATAAAGACATCTTTACCTATGAAAAGTCCTGTCAAGATTGTTACCTTTATAACATTGTTCATTAATTTTTTTACTACAAGACGCGTGCTTTTGGAAAGTTTTGGCTGGTTGATATTTCGCAGCATGATTGTTGGCACGCGATTTTCAATTGCAGTTTGTGCGATGGCGTGCCTGGCAGATCAAGTGAATTCAAAAACTCTGTTGGAAAATTAACCGTTCATCTGCTTCCACAACATTGTCGACGGACTTAATGTGACTGCTTCTCTTTGAATGTTAAACTGAATGATATTGTCAAGTTTGTCGATGTCTTTGTTCTTGGCTGCAAGAATAGCACATTCACTCAGCTAATCGTGATTCTCATAATTGGTTTGAATATCGGGAAATATTTTGCAGAAGTTATGAGGCAATGAAATTCGTCCTGAGGACAGATCAGTCGGGCCTTTCTGTTCCCAATTTCCAGCAATTGATGTGAGAATATTCCAGCTGATCGATCTTTTTACGGCTGGACACGCATATTTGTAGCTAATTTCAACATCTTTACGTGTCGCCACGAAATAGAATATTTTAGGCAAGTATTTATTTCGTCCGCTGGTTTCGATCGAGGAATTAGAGGTAATGTTTGTCTGAAATCTCTGCAAGCAATACTGATACATTCCCAAATCGTCTAATATTTCCATACAAATCTTGCAGTGATCAAACAAGAGCCTCGACCGATTTTCTGTGCGCCATTGTACATTTATCTGAAATATTTTTCCCATGCCGTATGCTTTGGAAATGTTGCATTTGAGAGTTTCAATGAATTACATGTTCAATGCACAAAAATTTCAAAGCAAAATGAGCAGATCTATCTGGAACAATGTTGCAGCTATTCTGGACGATGAAAGTGCTAAGACTGTTTTGAGATCAAATTGTTGCCAGAATCTATCTAGTTAGGAACGTTTACCAGTTTCCCCTGGCGTATATACGAAGATTTCTCCAACCTAACGGGAAATCTTCCTATATACATCAGAAGGAACTGAACATCCGGCATGAGAAAAGTATTGTACAAATGTCACAGTTTACTATGCACAGTTTACATTATCTGGTCGTAAATGTCTCTTTGTTCAAGCATTAGCTTAGGAATATTTGATTGCACATATGACAAAAGATCACTCGTGTTTAATTTTTTTCGTGATGCAATTCTACATCGAACGAAGCAGCAACAGATCGATTCATTCAAAGCTGACGCTCTTGCAGAGCACGAGCGTCCTCAAATCAGGCTGCACGTCTTTGCTCGTTCGCTGATGCCCATTTTTTCTCGGTTTGACTTGAATTTAATCGTCGCATTACTTTCGCTGCGAGAGTACGATAACTTAAGTTTGGTCTTCTGCGATGCATTATCTGGAGGAACTAAATCAAGTCGATTACATCCGAAATGTCCTCGAAAAAAATGGATTGTCTTCGAAACTGAAAGCAAATCGATTGCTCCCGAATTGTCCTCGATTACTTGGTCATGCTTTTATTTATCACTTGTAAAGAAGAATAGAATTTTTTAACTGTCAGTTTGCTCTATTGCTGCATTGATTTGTGTCGTTGTAAAATTGGTCGCTATAACTATATAGAAACTTCGAACTGAACTTAATTTTCTGTTGCCATCGAACTGTGTGACTAAAATTGACTCAAGTTTCGAATCCTGACCTTTTCATTCTTTCGGAGCTTCTCCTCCAACATGTCGCCTTGTGATCGTTCGACTTCACTTTGTTCATCTATGAACGGAGCACTTTGGCGGGAAACTTGTTTATGCTTATGGATAGGTTAAAAAAAAAAAGTAGGTGTATTTATATAGAAACATGCGCCTATTCGAATGCAACGTTATAAATAAGAATGTAAATGTTGTTTGTTCAGAATTTTAAATGTCTAAAAGTTCCTAAATACACACCTATTCGAATGCAACTTTATATCAAAATTTCAAAGCAATCGGTGAAGAACTTGCAACATTATGTGAAGAGCCACAAGGAAGATTTGAATTTTTATTTATATAGATATCCACATAAATGAGCTTTATTTCGGTTTATGTGCGCATTTTTCCTGCGACACGCAATTCATTTAATTACGTTATACAAAAAATACTGTACATATAGTTACGAAAACACTTGCCATTTATGTAGGAGTTTCATTTTGTGTTTTTCACTTATTTTAAGGTTAGAAATAATTTAGGAGAGAAGTTTTGCATTGCTTCTTTGACTAATTTGGATTAATGATGTAATGGACAATCAAAACAGAAATAAGAGATCTCGTTGATCAGAAATATGAGCACATAGGCGCATTTATCTGTTTTAACCAATTTGAAATACATCTTTGTCGAAAAATCCGAAAGATGTAGTTATTGTAAACAAGGAGTGTTAAAGGTCAACAAGCGCGAAGATAATTTCAAAGGGACCAGAAAACTGATAAACATGTTTACCGCTAGAAGAATTAACATGTTTACCGCCAAAAAAGGAGGAGGAGCTCTGGAAGGGTTTAAAAGGTTCGGATTTTGAAGCAAAGAGAACTCTGGAGCAACAGATGGAATTCGAAGCGACATAAGGGTCCTGGAGTAGTATTCCTTTCTACGAGCAACAGAGAAAGATTCTTTTCTGGCACATCAACTCAAACTCAACTTTTCCGACAACCTAATCATTTTGCTTAGGTATAATTCGGATAAGAATGATATTCTGTTGGAGTTTTCCATACATTTAAGAGTAAAATTAGATGTATTTTAATAATAAAGGGAAGCACAACGTTCCTATTACTGCATCGTTTCTACCTTATTTTTTGATCTTACGCTTTTAGGTGTACAAATAACAAAGATGACAGCGGTGTTCTCTCATCCAGCACCTGGCGATACTGTAATGGGCAATCAGTTGCCGGAAGTGCCATCATTACCACCACAAGTTGTACCATTCTCACCGACAACGTTGCCTGTGATACCGCCACCTCAAGGAACTGTATATTTTCAACCGCCATATCTCTTTTCCAACGGTTTATCGCAGCCGGTATTTTGCGAACAGCCAAATGTTCCATCGTTACTCCAAAATATTTCAACAGAGGGTTTGACGAATGATAATGCTGGCATGGTGCAAGGCATGTTTTTTTTTTTTTTCCAAACTATATATTTTCATGAATGAGAGTATCGTAATAGATCGTGAGAATTTTGTTTCACTTAAGTCGCTTCGATTTTCTTGACCTTTCACAGGCCGAAATTTTATATATGCTTTTATTCATAAAAAATACATCACTCATTATTGCTTAGATGTAAAACTGAAATGTAGTTGGACCCCAGATTTCTACCGATGGATATACTTTTGTTGCACTGAACTAAAATCGATGACTAACTGCTATTTACCCAACCCTCATCTATCTCAAAGCCTAATAATGATTTACAGAAGCGACACCGGAAGTATCACCAAATGCGATTTTCTGTCCACCGTTACCATTTCCCATTCCTTTTCCACCTCCCGTGCGACCTGTTCCATTCTTTAGTCCTTACATTCCTCCTAGCCCTGTTCTTTTTGTCTTACCACCATTCCCAGATATTTCCGTTTCTGGTAATCCACTGCCACCTTTACCACCACCTTTGCCATCGACTTGTCCAAAATCACCAATTCTACAGACATTACCATCTTCATTTGCTTTTGCACCGTACCAAAACTGGTCGATAACCAATGCTGCATCGCAAAGTTCATCAATAAGGATAACACCAAGAAAGGATAACATTTTATCAACGGGTAATAACAGTTCAGTTTTTTGACAAAAAGCACTAGTCGCTAATATACAAGTATAATAGAGTCAAAAAAGAGAACTTCATTGGAAAAGGCTGGTAGAGTAAATTATTTTCTCCAGTAGATGTTTCTTTTTGAAAAATACATTTTTGATGAAAATTTGCAGAATGTCATGAGTCAGTCTCGAAAATTATGTACACAATAAAAAGCTAATATTGTTGAATAAAAATATTTTATGAGCTTTCATGACTTTAGAAAATGCTAATTCAATAATTCGAAAATCAATGATAGTTTTTACCAGATCGATTTATCGGAAGTTGATACTTCAGTGAGAGAAAGCGAGATATTTCACTCAGCATTTCGGATTTAAATTTTAAAGATTTCCTATAGTTCATTCCATCAATTTTCAACTTTATTTCTTTACTATATATTATAGGTGCTAATCAGTCTTCATTCAAATTTTCCGGAAATGATGACTGTAGAAGTTTTCGAAGAGACAGTACTGTGAGTTAAATGTTTTTTAATTTACCTCAGTTTATCCCAAAAAATTTATGAAAAATAATATGTAGGGATTTTTCGGTGCTTTGTTTAGAGGATTTCTATAATATTCTTTTTGCTCACTTAACAGATATTTGAGTTCCTAGTGTCAGTTTCTGTTCGGAAATTTTTTATCAAATTTTTATTGAAGCTGGCATTTCTTGAATCGTTGAAGTACAAGAAAAATTCATAAATTATGTTCTGAACTAATGAGCTTTTTGATTATTGTAGAATCGAAGTGAACTAATGTATCGGAATAAATCGGGTCCATCATTGAATAATTATCGCACTAGGCTTTGCATAAATTTCAAGAACGGTCATTGTACTTACGGAGATAAATGTCGGTTTATTCACCAGCAAAGTTCGTTTCTCTTTCATTGCAAACAGTCGTTCGTAATAGAGAATTAACGAAAAATTATATAGGGATTTTTTATAATTGTCAAGTTGTTTCTTTTTTTAATTTTTTCAATTTTTTTTTTTAATTTTTTTAATTTTTTCCCAGTGTTTCAGCATCAGATGGAGTAATAAAAACAAATTTTTCCGCAAATGCTTGTGAATTTGTGCTTAGAACTAATGCGTGAGTTCCGGAGGATAATTCTTAAATCTTTCATTATAATGAACTTCATTTCTTTTTTTCATTTGATTATCTTTACGTGGAACAGAGAAAAGACTAAAGAATATATTACGATTAGATGTTAAAAGAAATTGAAATTTCAAGTTGGTCGGAATCATAAATGAAATTTAGAATGCACGTTAAACCAAATAGTCCATCTACTTCATTGGATATAGTTCCACCAAATCGCCTCTACAGCTCGATGCCCGTGTCGTTGCTGGCAAAGAGCCGGGGCAGTAGTTTGGATGTAAAAGAGAGGCCAACTACTCCAACAAGACGACGAGTATCATATCGGCATGATTTCAATGCTGGTTATCGACGACCATCTGTGGCTGATGGACCTCATTCTTTGCCTGCATGTTGATTTCAAATCTGTGATTGTTTCTGATTCCCTAATCTGATCTCATTTTTTCATTTTCTTCTCCCTGTTCTAAAATTAGAACTTTTTTTGTCATCCTTATGTTAAAAGTTCTAAAATGACAGGAAAAAGTCTGTCCATCTTTTCACTTGTGCATAAGGAAGAACACTTGAATTTCAAGCCCTTGTAATGAATTGATGCACTGCTGTGTCTCGCGAAATGTTTTTATTATGGGAGACAGCGCTGTCTTTTGCATCAATTTCTTTAGCTTGCTGATTAATTTCTTAAATTTCGAAATTGTTTGCAGACTTATAGGCTTATTTAATTTAGTTGTAGATCATAATATTTCACTTATGTTTTTTTTACTGAATTTCTGTACATAGGGATGCTAGCTACAAGCTCCCCATTCAAAATTTTGATCATTCCTGATACAGCTTCTGAATCTTTCATGTTTTGTATTCCTTATCAGACGCATAAAACCTTCTGGTGCTATTTTTGGACTTGTTTTCATTATTCAATTTATACAGTTTACATTTTTGATGTATTGTAACAACATATATGTCAATTATTATACAAAAGAAATGTAGCGATGCAGAATAGATTGATACAGTTGAACTAAGTCAAAGAATAACTTGACATTTATAAAATTAGTTATTCTGCCAATGGATTTTCAATATACGGTCGTTTGGACACATCGTATTTGGGAAAAAGGGGGTCGTGAGTTTGCAAAGAACGTTCTTTGGGCGAGAGATAACATGGGGCATAGCGGCACCAGATTAATAATATGTGAGGTCCGGCATTGTTGCATACTATTGTGGGCGGGGAACGTGGAATTTTTGACTTGCTTATTTTGGGAAGCGAAAGTTGTGAGTGAAGGTGCATGAAAAGAGGAAGGTGAACGATATAAAGGGTTCTGGGACATTCGGGTTGTATGGCTGTGTTAGAATGGAGCAGGGATTGTACTTTGGCAGCATTGCTAAACGAGGTAAAAGATGATCTTGTCTCGCGATGATAAGTTGCTGTGCACTTTGTCTAAAAATTCTCGGAATTTCAATTTAGCTTTTTAAGAATTGAGTGTGTAATAAAAATCTTTAAGTCACAATATATATAGAACAGAATAATTGCAAAGAAGTCGGATAAACGAAAGGGTGGGGGAATGTCACTTTCGATGGATCAAGCGCTTAATTTTTGTGTTCGTGTTGCTGTCGCCACAGTCGCATCAATCGTTATCATGAAACTCGCATAAAGTACATAGATCCGAGTCACGCCATTAATAAAAGTTCCATAATAAAAGTAAATAATAAAAAAAAGTTCCAAGAAGAAAATTAATAAAAGTTCCAAGAAGAAAATTAACTAATTTAGTTAGAGAATTCATTCAGGAAATCGAAGTGGACTTTCAAATCATTGTTTTTATGACTAGATTGCAGGCTGCGCAAATAATCAAGGCATTAGGCTTAGATCCGACAATAGAGCTCAATGAACACGAGCTACGTATAGCTACACAATTCGTCCATTGCGGTCAAGTAAGTTGGGTTTATTTCTCATTTGATTTGAATTTTATAGTTTTAACTTGAACTTTATTCAAAGTAGCAAATTGTAGCACCGACAGGTATTACAAGCTTGAGAGTTATACGAATAAATCTCGTGGAATTAGAATTTAGTTTCTCATATTTTGAATTTGTTTTCTATCCTGCATCCTGTTTTATCTTAAATAAGTAATTTAGAAATAATAAAATGAAGCAGAATATATAATAACTTTGAAATTTTTTCTAGGACCTTTTGCTAGGACTGAAATTGAATTTTAGGGTGCAGATTGGTGCGATATTGGTGGTTGTGGCGCAGTTATTGAGGAAATTAATGATCGGATAATTATCCCATTAAAAATTCGCAATGTCTATAAGAAATTCGCATTATCGTCGAATCTTCTTTCCCCACCTAAAGGTGATTTAATTTATTTCATTTTCAAATAGCACAATAAATTATTATTGGAAAAATGAAAGGAATTAATTCACTTATTTCATCTCTTAAAGTGAATAGGATATCATCGATTTCTAACAGATTTATGTAGAAAAGACCAGTTAGATTTCTGGAATAATTAATCGATTACCTTGTCAGTATTTCAGCACATAACTTTTTCATTATTTTCGGAGTTTTAATTTTGAATTCTTACGAATTTTAATTAATTAAGCGAAGCAATATTTCAGGAGTACTTTTATATGGTCCACCCGGTTGTGGTAAAACTTTACTTGCAAAAATTATCGCACGAGCAGCGAATGCCCGTTTCATTAATTTGCAAGTATCATCACTGTGTGATAAATGGTACGGTGAATCGCAGAAGCTTGCTGATGCAGTTTTCTCTGTGGTATATATTTTAATTTAATACAATTATGCGATAAATGATATGTATAAACCATTCAAGAGAAAGAATTGCCAATAATTTTGGTTGAAAAAATTGTTTCAGAAATGTTTTTCATTAAAAGTTGAATATAAAAATACGGATTTTAGTCCTTTTCTGAATGAACAAAACAAAAAATAGTACTTCATAACAGAGCTAGTTGCATTTATGAAATACAAAGCTTTATGGTAGTTTCTCCATTAGGTAAACCTGGTCAATCTTTTCAGGCACAGAAGTTCCAGCCCACGATCATATTTATTGACGAAATAGGTGAGCGTGACGGTGAAAAATTTCTTCCCACATTTTGAAATTCCCACTCTTGTTATTATTCTGTTCTATTTTTACATTTTCGATAGTTTCAGATTCATTTTTGAGAGATCGGAATACGCAAGATCATGAAGCCACTGCCATGATGAAAGCACAGTTCATGTGCTTATGGGATGGTTTTGCTTCATCAGGTGAGCATATATTGATTAATTATTGCACCAAGCACGTATATCTATCCTCAAGCACGTTATCCAAAAATTCAGAATAGTTATTGCTTTATATATTCTTTCTTTTAGACGATGCAATTGTCGTACTTGGGGCAACTAACAGACCAAATGACGTTGATAGTGCCATTTTACGACGAATGCCTGCACGATTCTATGTTCCTTTACCAGTAAGACTTTGACAGTGATTTTGAGATTATACTTAACCGAGATTTTCTATATCAACATGCTTCTTTATTTGTAAAAACAATAAATACTGAATACTGAACATAATTGGTATATTATTTACGCTGATTTTCAATAATTTCAGAGTTTAGAATCTCGTGCAGACATCTTAAAAGTGTTACTAAGGGACCAACCGATAATATCGGATATCAACTTTGAAAGAATAGCGGAATACGCCACCGAACTGAGTGGATCTGACTTGAAGGAAGTATGTCGGTTGGCTGTTTTGTCACGAGTCAAAGATGCATTTATCAAAGGAAAAGATTTGTATGTTTCAATATATTTTTAATTTTTCACAAAAAATCCAAATAATTTTCTACAAATAAGGTTATTATCACTGATTGGAGCATGTCTAATTTCTCTTCATACACAACTGTTCAAGTAATGTGAGACTAAATTGATGCACAGAGTATTTTTTCATGTAATCCTAGCTGTTTCTTTTTTAGAAATAACGAATCGACGCGGATGATCCGTGAAAGTGATTTAATACAGTCAGTAATAAAATATAAGCAGACGGTGCAGGTTTCTGGTGCAATACCAGTTTTTGAGCCTCTTGACTAATATGGACTTAGCTTATCTGGAACGATCAAAAGAACTTCAATGACTGCTCATAGGACAATCCATTTTTTGTTATCGACTCTAGTCATCGTTTTCCTATTACAACATTCTGGATTTAATTTCTTACTTTTTAAACTGATGCATTTATCAACCAACATTTTTCCATGTTTACAGTTTGATATCTTCTATTTTTATAGTAGATATTTATCACTGTTGATCCAGTTAACAACATTTCAGAGCAGTTTTTTTTTTTTTTTTCAATGAACTTAGCAGATAATTTGGCTTGTGCTCCCAAAATCTGTTGACTTTGTTCATTCATTCAAATCTGCTATATGAACTGATCACCCTTTCTGACAGTTTCTGTGAAATGAGAAGAAACACTTCACTTAAATTAATTTTGTCGAGTTCTACTTTTCAAATCATTCTATCTAGTGATAACTATTAAACGGGATTTATTCTTGTGTTTTTTAACACAATTTTAAGAGTAATGAGTTGTGAAGCTATAAAGCATTAAGTCGTAAATTTTATGCCATATTTTGTTATATATTATTTTACTTGTTTCATTTCTAATATTTGCTGTAATAATTAGTTTAAGAGGTCTTCACTGATACTTTATGTTATGTCTGTTATAGGCTTGTGAAGACTATTTAATATTTATTATCTACTTAATTTTCTAGGAACCTTCAATATGAAAATCTGGAAATAACGAAATCTCTTCATTAGATTTTACTAAATTGTCATTCTTTCTTACAGCTCATTGTAAAACATACAGTATATTACTTGATTTGACGGGTTTATGTTATCATTGTTCTACTTTATAATTGTATCGGCTGAGTGGCTAAACTTATTAGAAATCATAAGGATGATTCGGAAAAAAAGAAATTTATTAATGAAGTACAAAACGGCACTGCATGAGAATATGTCATAGAAATAAAACGAAATCGAAACTAGCGAAGTTGAAGAAAAATTGAGTTCGGGTCAGGACGAAGACACTGAAAGATTATCGGAAAGAGATCCATTAACTGGAACTTAAAACCTTGCAAGAAGAAGCGATAACAGCGTATTACCAGAATTCTTACTCTAAACAGTTGTCCTTGAGGATATCGCTATTTCACTTTGGAGGCTCCATTTTAATCAGATCTTCGATATCGACATCGCTTTCACACTGCGTAATGTTGATACGTGGCGTGCTCAGCGTGATTTCGTGTTTCGGTTCTTCCTCCCTTGAAACAATCAATGCATGAAGAACCAGATGGAATTAGTAGAATTTAGAGAAATTCGAGGAGACACTTTTCAATAATGCTAGTGACTCGGATGTCCGGCAGAATAATTAATTTGAAGAATAAAAGCGTCAGAAGTGACTAAATCCTCAAATTTACATTAGAAATGAACCTATTCCGTTTTCCTTCATGTACTTGACGTGACAATTCGAAATATTGATTGGGATGAGTTATCACAGTACCCAAAGAATTCTCGGCCATTTTATGTTTGAATTCGAAATATCGTGTACAAGCCTTATCATACTGGGTATTTTTTGACAATAAGATAATCTGAAAAGAGTAGAGAAAACGTTGTCATCATCTCGTCCTAAAGACATTCTGCCCATCGGTTTATTCATTGCTGAATTGGAGGAATATGGATGGAGAAAGGTGAGAACTCGTACTAAAGGCTATCAAACACTAGATGAAAATACTGCAAATGAAAAGTGATATTTGGTGGAAAGGATTCTTTTATTTGTAAGTTCTAGCCATTCCATTCACTCGTTTTCGCTGACTTAACAAATATCGTTATCTATGTAAAATTTAATTTCCGGTATAATGTCTTCATATGAAGCGTAGAAGAGCTGGGAATTTAGGCAGCATTGCCTTTTCTATTGAATATATACGGAAAGGAACAAGTTTCGATTATTCTTCCGACTAAATTGAAAGCATAATTTATTTGAATAAAAATCTGTATTATACCCTTTTACCTAATAAATTTGCGAATTTTGAATCGTCAACGAAGAAAAAATTCGAGTTATCAGAGATGCCAATAGCGACAAGAAAATAAAACTACAGAATGCATAGGAATTAACCATTTAGTCTATCTATAAAAGAAGTAAACAAACTTTTAGATCTGTAATCATATCTCAATGCTATAATAGAAATTTTTTTGCTCTTTTAAACTATCAGTATTGAAGTTGATCATATAACAACATTTTTAACCTCAATTTTGGCATATGAAAATAAGTTGAGCTATTTAACTTTTTCTAAAATTTGGAATTATTTTGAGAAACAAAACATTTCGCTTACGTGCTCAGATTTAGGCTTGGAAAGACCCGAATTTTCCAAATTTTGAGCGAGTGACTGCAAATCGTTATGTCGATAAGGGCAACCTGAAAATACACATGCAAATATATTCCAGGCATTTTTGAATTAACACAGTCAGTGTCCGTTTTGTAAAATATTTAAAAAAGAAATAGTTAAATATCAGGAAAAAAAAATTACGGACAGAAAAAAGATGGATTAAATCCTTCTCTTTTCAACTCCGTTTTATCAAAAATTGTTGAATGCTCTGAAATGAGGAAGGTGTACCGCAGAAACAATAAGCAAGTAAGAAATATCTAAAAGTGGGAATGTTTGATATGAAATTACCATGACAATCCGCAGATGAAGGACTAAGATCCAAAATTATCCTCGTACAAGGATATGCCGAATAATCCGCATGCTTTCCTTCTTTGCCATAATTATGACGAATATTATAGGCATATTGCTTATCAAACTAAAACTCAAAGAGTTTAATCCTAGAATCTGCCATTAATCTCACAAAATACTTTACATTTTTGAATTAGACATTTTTATTAAAATTCATTGTTCATTGATTTTTGATGAAAAAAATTCCAAACTCTGGTTAAAAGATAATCATTTATCATTTTAATATCAATAATTTGAAAGACCAAAATGTTCCCTTTTATAAAATTTAAATTTACATTTAAAGTACCAATTAAAGCTATATCTTAAAAAATAAATCCCTTTTGAAGAAGACAAAGTTTTCCGCCAACCTTATCTGAATCCATTTTTTTAGTAAATTCAGTCCTCCAGAAGATAAGTGCATCATCTAATGTCATGCCAATCGCTTTTAAAAACAATCCGTACTGCATTCGAGCACCATGACGTAAATGATGATCTGCGCGCAGTCGATTATGTATATTTCTCATACATAATGGAAACGAGGTTGCAGCGAGCTGAAACATTCTTTTTTTTTTTTTTTTGAAACTAAAATTTTTTTGAAAAGTCACTAATTGAAACAAATAAAGACACTTATAAATTGCTATCACTCTTCTTCAATATTTATAGGAAGCCATAGCAAAATTGCTATTCTGCTATGCAAATTACCATCTGTTTTTGCTTCATGTCCAGTGAAAACATTATGCAGAGTATAATAAATTAGTGCTTTGCACTAATCAAAAAAGACAGTAACTATATTTTAGTTCAATTATATCGTATAGAAAAGCATCTGGAGATTCAAAAAGCGATTTCCGATAAGTAGTTTACAAATGTATGGCAAGTTAAGAAACATACGGAATCCACCATATCAGGTGTGACACGAGAAACATCCGTTCCTATGTAATTTTTCCCTACATATGATCTGCTTGATAATTGCTTCAAAAAAGGCATCAATCGATCATTTTCTTCAATGAATACGATATTTCTACAAGCACGCTGAAAGATGGTAAGCCGACACATATTAAAAAAAGACAACAAGATTAAAATGACTATTTTATAAAGCTATAAATTGAGACTTTGAGATTTACTTCGGAATTTCGCAAAAAAAAAGAAAGAAAAAGTTTACGATTATGAACTTTTCATCTTCAACGAAATGGCTTCAATACAATTCAAACTTTGTTTTACATAAAATTAATGCTAACAGCCATAGCAGCGGCGATATTAAGGCGTAGTCTAGTGCATAATATAACTTGGAGATCATCTTCAGAAACAAAGGCATCACCGGAAATTAGCAGAACTCGACGTTTACGAATTAGATCAAGTGCATCTTCAAAAGGAACTTTCCAGAAATTTGTGCTTGTAACCTGAAAGATAAGACACGTGTTCAAAAGATTTATAGAAATCCTTTAAAATTAAAATCTTTTTTTTTTTTTTTTTTTCAAGGAGAGAAATTTCTAAAAAATAAAATTTATTATGATGATATGATTAATAAAACATAGCGATATGTGAACGAAGAACTATGTATCAAGCATATATTACATTAAAAACTGAACTTTTCGAGCCACGTAGTTACGAACAGTTTCATCAATAATATACTAAGTGCATTGATATGTCGATATGCAATCAATGCAGCGCAATGAATACCTAACCAATTCTTATGATGACCAATGACTGATGATAATCTAACCAAAATAAGGGTTAAAAGAAATATTAGGAATATGATAATCTTTCAAGGTCGCTACTTAAATCATACTCAGCTTTGGCACATGAATGATGTCTTATATCATAAAATTTTCAGGAAATAGCTTGATCTTAACTTCAGCATCAACAGTTCCTTGCAAGATAAAGGTGGTATTACCCATAATGAATATTCATGTGAAAGCAACTACGAGATCCTGTGTTGAAAATAGTTTTAATCAGCATTGTTTTTTAACCTTGTTAAGCTGTATAGAACAAGCATTTGAAAGATTTTCCTTAAGATTTTGTTTTTCAGCATCTGTAACCAGTTGAGCATCAAAATTGTTAGCTTGAAGAAATTGAGTTACTGCGTCACAACTTTTTGAAACCTTAAATATTTTATATATGCTGCAGTAAAATTAAATAGTAATATTCGAACAAAAAGACAATATCTTTTTAAAAAGCTACTTCTCGATCAAAACAATGCTTTAAACATCTTTCGCTTTGAATAAAAATTGCAGAAAGCGTACAACTTGAAATCGAAATTTAAACAAGTCCACTTCTTGTTGGATAAACCATTTAGTCTGCTCAGGAGTTTGACAAAATGCAAGTCGAAGAATAAAATGCGATATAGCATTGCACTTTCTCTCGTTCTCCAGTTCCTTGAATAAACAAAAACCACATGCTGTTGGCATCATTTTCAACAATTGCTAAAATATACTAACAGAGAAAAATTAAAATTTATTCATAATCAACTGCGCTTGCTTATTCTCATCAGTGAACACAACTAAAACGTTTAACTGATCAGCCACAATAAACAAAAAAGAAAACAAACAATGCTGCTAGTATAATTTCCACCAAAGCTATTTACTTGCCTTTGTTAACTCGTTGTTTATCGTCTCTATTCCTCGTAGAAAACGATCTTTCATTTATTCGACAATTTTTAATGTTCTCAACCCGCTTAGTGCCAACTCTTGAAATTTATGCACTGTTATCTTTTCTGCAAGTGTCTCCAAATACATTTGAAAATTTAGATCTTCCATCTTTTTCAGACCCTAAATTTGAAGCGAGAGTGAAATTTTCGGAGACTTTCAAAGAACTCTTCATTATAATAGTATTTGTTAAACTCAATTTAAATGATTCAAATGATTCACCCTGTTAATTGGTCTTCGCGCATTTTGAATCAGGAATTTCGGAATACTTCTCGGGCTGCTTTCAAACTGCATTTCCCCCTCCAGCAATTCTTTTTCGGTCTTATAAATACTTCCTATAATCAACATTATTCAAGAACCAAAGCAAACTCCCCTTAACAATCCTTTGAGATTACTACCATCATAATTCCTTTGAGATTATATGTCAAAGAGCTACTCACTGTAACGGTTCCAGCACAATATGACGTATACAGTGAGAAAATGTCTTCAAGAAGTATAAAGAATATGCGAAGTTTGAAATACATAGGTAATAATTTGCCTTACGAAATACATAAATATTAATTAAACTGAGATGAAAGTTACTTCACTTTGGAAAGCCTATCTTTTCTTAAAACACTATTCTTATACAAGATTAAAGTTGCTGAAATTTGGAAAATCTATTCTTCCACTTCACATATTTTCACTTTATTTTCCTGTCTTATTTCGCTGCATTTTAATTATACACTAATAAATACGTAAACTTGACTTTTACTAATTTAATCCTTTAGCTTCTCAAACGCAAAGAGTGAAGTATCAATCCGACATAAAAAAAGTTTGTATACTTCAAATCTATTCTTCACACTTAGATTCATAACACAATGTAATACCTACCACTCCACATTTTCAAATTATGATTTGGGAAGAAAAAAAAAAAAAAAAAAACTGAAAATTAAGAAAAAAA
>KZ270011.1:53960-71055 GCA_002249935.1 Onchocerca flexuosa | reverse complement strand
AAAATAGCTCGTATTAGCTCGTTGCCACATTTCTCATTTATATTACCAACGAAAACTGTTGTAACTGGTGGTTTTTCTGGAGGCTAAAATAAAATTTCATTTAATTTATATTTGAAAAAATTAATAAAAGTGCAATTTTCTTCCTTTTCATCTTTTTTCATAACAGAATAGTACAGCGAAAAATAATAATTAATATACCTTAGGTTGTGGTGCGGGTGGTACCGCCATCCGTTGTGCAGCAGCTGCAGCCATGATAGGATTAGGCATAAAGTAAGGATTCGGAAAAGGCACTAAAATTATGTTCATTTGCAATGTAAGTAATTCATTCAAAATTATGGAAAAATTGGTCTGAATTAATTGAGATAAAATAATGGGAGGCAAATTATTTGTTAAAATCAATTAAATTACGTTAATTTCAAAAATTGAAAAACTTTCATCGAAAAAAAAAAAATTTCATAGTTCCCAACGCTTCCAATAACGAAAAAACTTCGAAATTGCAAATATATACAACAATTCAAGGTAATCCATATTTACACATTTTTGATCCAAATTTAATAAACTAAGTCAAAGGTATTCACGGAAAATCACCAAATAAAGAAAACATCAAACTCCCGGAGGAAAAATATATCAAAATCAATTTTGAAGCATTTTCATAAATTTTAAAATATTTACGACAGCAGCATGAAATAGTCCCAATAAGAAATAAATATTGGAAATACTAGCGTTAAACAATGATAACTGTTTGCGTGTACATGTGAAAGATAATATAAGTGGATAAGGTAAAATACCTGCAAAAAAATCTATAACTGTACTGAAACTTACCATAGCATGAGACTGTGAACAAAACCAGCATATTCAAATCATAACTGATTTAACTGACGGAACTGTGCTTGAATAATTTCAGTGGGATGAAATTTACAATGAAAAAAAAAAAAAAGTATCACAAATTTTTAACTGAAATTAACAGAGATCAATCGAAGCTGTCAGCATTATTATTACTATCGATTTGTTTGACTGAATTCAATGTGGTGCTGCATACCAAGAATATAAATAAAATTATAAAAAGCTGGATTAAAAAGTTTCTAGAAAGTGGGCCAATGAAAGAAAGCAAATGAAAGATTAAGGGGATCAGGATTGTTCTCAAACTACTGAATTACTAAATGATCCCAATAATTATTCAGCTCGTTTAATCCTACTCATTAAAGTTCAAAAGTTTATAATGTGAAATAGATATATATAACTCAATTTGCATTCTTTGCTAATGAGAAACACTGCAAACATTTGAAGACAATGAAATAAAAATAAAAGCTAAAAAGCAAGATTTCACTAAATGATGTATGGGTTTTTTATTAATTTCAATCCATACATTTTTCATAAAAATTTGATCTTTGAAAAAATTGGAATTTATTTTATTTCCAATTAAATGGATAAGCATGTCTTGAAATCCTAGCAATATCCGAAAAAATTTGACTTGATATTTTAAATTTTCAATCTTGAACCTTTTTAATGTTCTTATTCTGACTTCGAAAATGTGGGCATGATTGTTAGGTGCGACAGCAATGAATTTTTTAACCTAACAATTAGAATACTAAATTCCAGACTGTGAAGAAATGATCAATACAATACTATTTGATATTAAGCATAACTGCATGTTTTGAAGCTACAAGACTGCAATTATTTAAAGTTAGAATAAGTGAGAAAAAGAGGACAAATTCATGAAAAGCTGCAAATAAATTTAAAACCTAAGATTAGTAAACTTAGCAATTCAAAATTCAATAAATATGTAATCCAAGAGATACTAGCGAATTGTTGGAGGAGAAAGGAGGGTATGCTTCAGTAAAGACTCCTCTATCTTAGTTGATCATAAGATTTCAATAATGTCATTGAAATTAAAAAAGCTTTTGAAATCTAACAATCAAATGCCTCAAGATATCAAGATACCGGGAAAGTCATTTAAAAGACAGAAAAAAAAAAAAAAAAAAAAAAAGGAAAAAAAAAAAAAAAAGAAAATTTAACGTCAAAGATATTGTCAAATAAAATTTCGAAATCTGAATGGCAGCAATAATTTTTCTTGTTTTTCTTCTTGGTTGTCTTTACAAAGAGCAATCTGCTTTCATCAGAAAAGTGAAAAAATGAAACTTATAACTGGAAATGATTCTGCTATATTATTACTTATGTTCCAAAAAAACTTGCTATTCGAATTAGTACTAACAAAAAACAGTGATAATAATAAGAATCAAAAATACAAAACCGAATCATAAATTGGACAAATACTTTAAAAAACGTTCTCTACAATTTTTCAATATTCCCATTACTACAGATATCTTAGAGAATTTAAAACTTTTTGGAGATCAATTACTGTCATAATTTATAAGGATGAGCAAATGATGCCATGTAAGAAGAATGTATAATAGGTAGGCTGAATAGTGAGATATATCTAGTGCTTCTTTTGAGAAAAAAAAATAAAAGCGAGCCGCCATATGTTGCAATGATTACAGTAGCTGATAAAAAATCCGACAATTTTAGGCACTTCATAAAACTAAAACCATCTGAACAACATTTTAAATACCAAAGTAAACAGTTTAATGCGAAAAAAGGAACAATTTACTAAAAAATTCGACCAAAATGAGATATTTCTAAAATGACCAGTGACATCAATTTGTATGATTAAGCTATAAGTATTACGAATCACGATAATACTGATTGCTTACCATACAAATCATTAAGAAAATTAATGTATTAATGGCAATAAACTATAGCTAATTACCATACAATCACAAATGTTATACCCTGACAAGACGTTCCTAAATCTTCACAGATTCAAATGTTTTGAAAACTTACTCATCGGTGTCATTGGTGGGATTTGAACACCATAAGCTGGAATCATACCAGGAAATCTTGGTGGAATAGCCATCACAATAATAAAAAATCAGTACAAACCCTGAAAAAAAGACAGTTCTATAACTGCAAGTCCTAAGATTCTTACTTATCTATTTATCACTTGACAGGAGAGAGATCAATTATCTCTCTTCTGGCAAGTGATTAACAGAAACAAATAGACAGTGAAAAAAACAGCCATTTACAAGAGACAACTTTTTGCCAAAAGCGAAAACTCATCCCACGATGATTTCTGAAATCAACGATCCCCGTTAACCGCAAGACGTGATAACGACCAAGCGTGACAAGATTAATATACTCGTTGTATTACTGTTTTGAAACGCAGCAGAGGCAATATGCAATAAATTGTAGGGTCCGTCTCCGATAATTATCCGAAATTTTTATTTGGGTGGATGTCACCTGTTTTGGGTTTCGGTAATTCAGGAAATGCTTCCATGTGGAAGGATCATAACCGGTAGCTTCCAAGATAAATATTGTTTGATTTTTAGCTCTATTCATCAGTTTTTCTGCAAAGAACTTCCATGGCTGAACCGCAAAAAGCCAAGGAAAACAATGCATCAACATCGAAGATCCTAATTGCTGGGAAAGATCCGAAATGGTGGGACATTTCGACATTTTCGAAAGAAGATAACCCTAACGGATTAATCTGCGAATCTTCATTTGCCATTCTATTCCCAAAGTATCGTGAGAAATACATCAGGTTTGCTAGCTTTAATTGAATTTAAAGATAGCTTCTCAGTGTTGATTATTTCTTCGATTCATTAAACTAGGCTTTCGTTACAATATTTTTTTGAAATTTAACATAATTTCCTTGTAATTAGCGTTTCAGCCTCACAAAATTCATGTATCACTTTAGATTTGCATCTTTTAAATTGCTTTCATTTTGCTTTAGAAAAAAATCTGAATTCCAAAGAGCTTTTGTTATTTTTTCAGCAAGCAATTTTCAAGAAGAACAATGAAATAAAAAACTTTTGAGGAATATTTTTTTAAAGGCCGTCTGGATATACTAAAAGGAACAATGTTCGTCGAGAATACAAGGAAAACATGAGACCTATATATTACGATAAAAGTATGATTCATTCTCATGTCACTGATTTGGTCTTGATACTTTGAAGTTAATGATTATCTTTAGTGACTTATGATTTATTTAGGGTTTAAACATTCAAAATTTTTCTAGGCTCGTGATGCTTTGAAGTTAATTTCAAGAAGTGTACCATATGAACAAGCAGTACGAGTTCTTCAAGATGACATTGCTAGTGAAATTATTAAAATCAGTTTCTATGATAGCAAATAAAGACGATTAAACGTTGTGCAAGATTAATCGGTAATGAAGGAGCAACATTGAAAGCAATCGAATTGCTTACTAAATGCTATGTTATGGTTCAAGGAGGTACAGTGGCAGCTGTTGGCCCATATGAAGTTTGTTTCCGAATTTTTCCGAATCATACCATCATTCTTTTCAACAATCATTGTGTTTAATTTTTTGCTTTTTAATTATTTTCGCACAACATTTTGATATCGAATAATTATCAAATTCATTGCGAATTCAATTTCACATGAATTAGACATTGCTTTGCAAAACTTAATTAGTACTGGAGGAAAAACTTGGCCGAACTTGCACTGCGTACCGGACAACTCTGTAATTTGATGGTTAAGTAAATTTTTCTACTGATGATTAAGATTCTCGATTTTTTGCCTGTATTATTATTGTAAAAAATTGGAAAAGGAAAAAAAACAAAAGATAAATATTTTTTCTGACATGATGATTAATTCTGTTTTGTTATGATTTTTAGGGACTCAAACATGTCAGAATGATAGTGGAAGATTGTATGAATAACATACATCCTATCTATAACATCAAAACATTGATGATAAAACGTGAATTAATGAAGGATGAAAATTTGAAAAATGAAAATTGGGATCGTTTCTTACCGAAATTTAAAAAAAAGGTATGAACTTTCGATTGCTAAATTGTTTATTGTATTATAAAATTTTACCTAGTTTTGCAGGTACACTGTTTTTTTCTTTTACAGTCAATATAAGAAAAATTTATCTGCAGGTGCAATCTTCCCATCTAACAAATCAAGCAAAGAAGAAGAAAGCTGCACGGTGGAAGAAAAAAACTGAATACACTCCATTTCCTCCTCCACCTGTCATGAATAAAGTAATTTTGTTGTATTACCTAGTTGATGTAAGGTAGTAGTGGATATATTTTTCCTTACTAATTTTAAAAATAGCGAGTAATATTATCAGTTTGTTATCGTGTAAAACTTTAGTCGTAATTAGTGTCTGAAGGAGAATTCGTCTTCAACATATTTTTTTTTTTTCAGTTAATAAATATATTTAGTAGCATTTGTTTAAAACTGAACTTTAGATCGATAAGCAGCTTGAAAATGGAGAGTATTTCTTAAGTGATCAGATGAGGCAAATAGAAAAACGTACGAGAAACGAACAAAACAGGTAATTATATTGATATATATTCGATTCATTGTACTTTAGAAATAAATTAAATTACATAACTCGAGGCTTTTCTTTCTTCACTTTTAAAATTGAAATAGAATTGCACTGTGCAAAAAATACAGTTTTTATTTTTGGTTTAGATGGAAAAAACAGTTGAAAGGAAGGAACAACGCGCATCAAAATATATGCCTCCAGATGGAAAGACAAGGCCTAAGACTAACATAAACAAACTAATGAAATTCCAGTTGATATTGAAACTCCAATTGATATTGAAGAAAAAGGCCAGAAGTGCTAAAGAATAATGAGTCTTTATTGATGAATTTGTTTACCATATTGAGAAATTTGATTTACTAAATATATTCGTATTTGTGTTAGGAGTAACAATTGTGGTGTTTTTTAGAGCATAAATGACATTTCTGTTTTAGTTTAAAAATGTCTTTGCTTTTATGTCTGTATCCTGTGAAATTTGATGACAATTCAGATATGTTTGCGCCTTAATATAATAGCTTTTGGCTTAAAATATTTAATATGCTTCTAATGCTTTTTTATCTTTAACGTAAAATATAAAGAGAATGATGTCAGCGCTATTTGCATGTCCAAATATTCAATAGTATCGGAAATGTGGATTACTGAAATTAGAATATGCATGTATAAATGCCCTTGGGTCTTGTTTTAGAGGATAATCGCATGACAGTTTCCCATTTATCTTCTTTTCCAATTTATTTCATTTTTATTTCCAGAAAATTATCGTTAGCTGCAGTTTTAAAAATTCGTTCCTCTCCTAATACTGCTTAGCATATTTTTGTTTTGGAGGAATTGTTGCGTATTGTTCAAAACCCAAGAATCCAATTTTTTAAAAATCTAAGTATTTCAAAATTTGTTACGTTTTCTGACTCTTGATTGTGTATCGTCAAAATGATTTGTGGTATTAACAACAAATGGTTGATGTGCTTCTTAGCACAGTTCTGGAAATATTGGTAGGATTCATGTGTTAATATGTTTTTGACTTCAAATCATGTTGAACCATAATTTTCCCCAATTTTTAAAGATTACAATATCACGCAGTCTGATTATTTATTTTTCTATTATTTATCAGTTTTATTGAAGCCTTTATACATTTAGATCATTAGAACTCATTATTAGAATTCTTCGTAATTGCGTATAGATTTTTGGAGAAAATAATATTTTAAAAGAGGGTGTTAAAGTCAACATTAGAAAGAGTACTTTGAAATGAAAACACTTTTTACAATATCAGATGTCTCTCTCTTTCAATAATAACACAGTCTTGGTCAAAATGTCGTAAGATTCAGACAGTATTGCTCCTACATGTAACAAAATCTTTGTAAAGAAAACGACAAAAGATTGAGGATGATAAAGAAGCAGTGAACCATGAAAAATGATAAGGACAAAAACAAATTTGAAATTCATATAAATAACGTTAAAAGTAAAATGAATAACTTAACATGAATTTTCCGATAGTTCTTTCACCGTAAATACAATATTTTGGAGTACAGTGAGTTTTCTGAAAATGTCCAAGTTTCGCTAACGCCAATGAATTGCAGATTCCGAACTACTAGTTACTTTTTAAAAATATTTCTTCAAGTCAGTGATACAAAAAAAAATTCCATTATCAATTTGCAAATTTCAACAGCAAACATAAGCTTCATTTTTGGTAAATTTTCGAATTATAAATTGATTTTATTTTTTAAATATTTTGCTTTTCGAAGGTTCTCTAAATTATGAATAATTTTGTTTCTATTTAATTTCACTTTGTTTTAGAAAGAAGTGCTTTTTTACTTTTTCGGTAACACCGTTTTGAAATACTTTCGGCAGTCTGAAATTATGCAAGAGGACAACATTTCAAGATTGTCAGAAAGAAATTTTAATTAAACGTTTTATTTCTTTCAGATTTTTTTTCAGTATTTGGGAGGAACCATTCGCAAAAAAGAACAAGTAATGGCTATTTTGATTTGTTTCAATGAATACAATTGTTCTGCGCTATCCAGATTTATTTTTTGACTTAGGCTGGAATTTTATAACTTTTTTTTTTTTTTTGAAAACTATTCACAACTAATAAAAAACGAATATTAACTAAAATAAAACATTGGAATATTGTTCGCAAATTAACTACGAAATAAATCTTCACCCCTCAACAAGTGGCGTCTCAGAGTTCATTGTAATATGTCAAGTAAAAGATCAAACAACTTCTTTCCTGCAAACCAATCTCTGATTTCATTTAGAATGATAAATAACAATTTGTTATTTCAGGATTGAGGATTATGTGAAAATGATATATAGAAAAGATATTAATTTTAGATTCTATTCAGTTTTATGTTGAATTCGATTAAACGATTAAATTTCTGATAAATTTTGCTGAATTCGATCCAAATCAAATCCCTTTTCCCAAGATCTTATATTTTCCTTTTTATTTGCTGCATTTTTTACTTATTTTAACCAAATATTTGTCAGTAATTGTAATGCTGACGATTCTACATGGATTAAATTCTTTTCACCTTTCAAATTTTTTTATGTAAAAATTTTTTAGGATTTTGATCTCTTCCTAACCATTTTCACTTTTTTTTTTAACAGATTTTATTCTATTTCAAACATTTAATTTTATTTTTGAAACATATTCAACTTTTAGGATGGCATACTAGATTGAAAGTATTTATAATACTCTGCTTCTAGTAAAAAAAACCAGAAGTAGAACAAGAATTAAAAATAAATCACGCAAAGTTAAAGCTAGTTAAACAAAAACAAATAACGCAAACTCAAAGTTAAAGATTTTCTTTTTTTTTTGTATTAGTTAAAGTTGAATGAATTTATTTTAGATAAAATTTTGTAAATTAACTTATTACTTTTAGTGATTAACTTATCTCCATAAATAATACTGACTCGTAAATTGTCAATTGATTGCCCGGTTTGTTTACCCATGAATTTCTTTCCATTTTCGGATTTGCAAAATGCTATTCAATTAAAAATTTCAAATGATTGTTAATATGAAATAAGGGATAAAGAATGGGAGAGAAGCATTAAAATGCTAGTACATTCTAATTTCAGAAATTTTTTTCGGAATTTTTTTTTCTTTTTCAAAAATTCACAAAAAAAAATCTGTAATGATTCAGAAAGACCAATTTTCCGAAGAATTTCAAACTTATCTTCCTTAGAATACTTTATTTTTATTTGGGAATCCTTATTTCGATCGTGATCAATAATTTTTGCGGCTTATTTGCTTTTTTACATCTTCATTTCAAAATTAATCCATATCACCATCGATTAAGTCCAGACAGTGAAATGACATTATCTTTTACACGATCACTTGTCAATCAGATTGTTCAAATCACCATGATTTAGTCAAAACAGAACAATATATGAACGAGAAACTAAATTTAAAGTTTAGAAATTATTGGGGAAATAAAGTCCTTAGAAAATCTGATCTGGACAGCTCACGAAAATGTGGAAATGTTAATGATTAAGTAGTATCGAAAAAATGAAAGCAAATGTTTTGTAAGCTTCAAATGATTTCTAGAAACTTTCATGCAAAAGTTGAAAAAAAATTATAAATAACTAAATTAACAGATGAAAGGAAACAATTTTGTTTTAAGAACTGAAAGAAAAACATAATTCTACGCAATTTAATTCCTTTCTCAAGTGTATTATGGAATTCCCACTGGAAAAAGAAGTTTTTTCTAACTTTTAATCGAGCAAAGCTAAAACTTGCAATTCTTCATAATTGGGAATGTGAGCAAGACGAAAAAATTAAAATATTTTTATAAAAAGACTGAGGCAACAGGCGGTTTGCCGATTCAAAGTTCGCACTTTTCAGTTCTGATTCCACCATATACTTAATTTTATTTGGATCTCCAGAAATCTCCGACAGAAAGTTTTGCGATCTTTGAAATAAATTTGAATCCAATTTATTCGTGATAACTTTCATCAGAAGTAGTTGCAATAAGATTTCACATTGCACACTTTACTGATCAAAATTCATTGAAATTCCATTTTATATTTTCTGAATGAAAAAGAATGACATATCTGAACCCTCTAGTTTTTGTAGAGTTTACAGCGTATGTCTAACTCATTGTTTTGATTTGTTCATTAACTATTATTGTTATTCATTGCTGAATTATTTTTGCTCATAAAAGCAGCGAAAAATGTAGCTTTGAAGCTTTGAAGCCAAGTGTCTCCACTGGTGTTAACTTTATTTCTTATTCCTGTCTTTTCCCATTCCCTTCCTTGTCATAATTATTTTTTATTTATTCAAGTTGGCTAATTCCGAATTGCAAGAATTTCAACTACATGAGTAATTAAGTATGTTAACTTTCACTAATGCTACTCTGACACAGAGATTTAATAATGGCACTTATTAATTCTTTTGTGCACCTCTGGAGAAAAAAAACATCAAGAAGAAAAAAAATATTGAAAATATTTGCGAAGGTAGGTGAAGTACGCAAATAAGCAGAAGAAAATTTAGAAATTAAGAAAATGCAAAATGAAAGATATTTCTATTCTTTTTAACACAATTGATGGAAAGCAAATAATTTTCCGTTTGAAACTATTACAGATTTTATAAGGACATTAATGTTCAATATGCTTCAAAATATTAGATCAGTCTCGAGAACTTTCCATTAAGCAATCATCAAAGATCGAATAAAAATTCGGTATTTACATAAATAACTGGTTTAAATTTATTACCTTCGCTCAGAATCTTACGATTCTTTGATGAATTCAAAAAAAAAAAAAAACATCGCGATTTTGATTATTTGTTATTAAATTAAACACTGATTTCATTTAATTTTTTTTATTGTTGCTTGCTTAATGGAATACTGGTCTTTTTTATGTGAGCTTTTATCTGTATGTATTTAATGTTGATAGTTTTAAAAATTTATGTCTCTTGACAATGTGAAAATTGACAAACTTTTATGTTTAAAGATATGTTCCAATTTTTTGGTGATTCGAATTTATTAATTATCAATTTAGTAATTAATTTGTGAGCTATTCGACGCACTGATTCAAGCCTCTTAATAATGAATAAGCTGATAATATGATACGTAAACTTTTCTCCTAATTTTTTTCTTTTTAAAAATCAAATTAATTGATTTTAGATCAAATAATTAAAGGAATACTCACCTTTTTAATTTGCTTTTAAACATTAACCTTTAAGATACTTTTTCTATATTTTTCCTAACATGACATTCTTCCAAATGTTATTTCATATTTTAAATGTTTTTGATGATCATTTTGAAACATCTCAAGAATATTTCTTGTTTCAAATTTCGTGAATGGAAAGCTGCAATTGATCAGATAAAAAAATAATAATTCTATCTTTTCTTTTTCAAACCACACAAATTTTCTTCTTAAACATAATCTTTTCTTGTCAGAAGTAGTATTTGTCCTATTAAGTACTTTGTATTTTTCAAATTCAATGAACAATCTACAAAATGAAATGAGTAGCTCTTCTGTTTAATATGTAGATATCTTTAACTTAATAATCAGTCAAGCGAGATGCTCTATTTTTATGTTTTTCAGTACAGGTCCAAGATTCTAATTTAAAGTTATCAGGATCTCAAATTATAAGATGAACGAAAAATATGCCTTGTTGAAATTCAATGAATAGTTGAAAGGACCTCTTTAAAAGTGACAAGCTTTTTGTGCTGAAAGTATAAAGAATTTATTGAAGTGGTGACTAAGCAAGAAATTCTATGTTTTCATACCTTTTCTTCACACTGTCAGAATAAGTTTCATGCGAGATTTGTGATTTTGTTGCGTCAGTTTGATTAAATTGAAGTGCAATTATTTCTATCAGTCTAGATTACCAACAAAAATGCTTATTTTTTACTGCACTTGTTTTCAGTTAAGTTTTTGAAGGTATTAAGTGGAATTGCATGAAATAGGAGAGTATTTACAAGATTTTCTTAATATTCTCTTTTTTATCTTTTTTACTTTATATTTGAATTTGTTGGATTATTAAATTAAATTTGATTGAAAAACATTGAGAAAAGATCCAAAAAATTTATTGCCTACGAACAGTAGTACTTCTTGCAAGGCGCAAAAATAATATGCAGATATTTTTGGTATGCCATTTCTTCATTTTGTTTTATTTTCTTTCCTATCCCAAAAGACTACTTCATAAAAGCAAAGTTTTCGAGGATTTGAAATATTGCATGAGATGGATAAAAATTTGGAAAATTAAGTTTAAAGTGGCTAAGCTATTTTAAACAGTTCCCATCGATTGTTATTTATGGAATAATAATTTAATCTATTATCAGCCAATACTTTTCCGGTTACCGATCAGTTCTAAGTTTTTAAATTTCGAATAAGCAGAGCTAAATAGTAATTTCAATTGTTCTGGCTATTATCGCTATTGTCACAAATGTTTATTTGTCAATTCTCTAATTTTTCGTAATCAATGAGAACCAAACATGAATTATTTGCATAGAAACAGACCAAGCAAATCAATATTTCCATTTATATGTCAGTAAATCAATGTATCCTGCAACTATTGTCACTTCGGTCAGAACCTACCAAATCATTTGCATTTCATATTGAATGAAAAGAGAAATTGACTAATGACATGGCCTATCCTGAAATGAACAAAATGCTCTTTGCTACTAATTCTTCGGCTTTTATGAATTGTTTTTCAAAATGTCGTCAAGCTAAGGCGACAAATGGATTTGAATTTAACGAGCATAGCATATACACCCATTCACAATCTATGCATTCAAGTAAATCATTCGCATTGTGTTACCGTCTTTTTGCTTACTTTTTTTTTTGTTTTTGAAAACAAAATTAGAAAAGTTTGCATGAAATTTAGCAGTTGCAATTTTGTTTTTTGTGATTGTAATAACGCTTAGATTTTGCCCCGAACATCTCTCATTCTGATTTAATTTTACAAATTCTGGCGAATAATGAAATAAAAAACGATGTATGAATTTCTATCAAATGATATACGCTTTTCAAAGAAAAGAGAAAAAAAAGAACTTGATAAACTGAAAAGATGCCAAAATTTCCATAATAGCAAAATTTTATTTTTTTATAAATCGCAATATGTATGCTTGGTTTTTTCACCGAGAATTCTTCATCATAATTGCTCGGAAATCAATATATTTATCTCTAAGGTGTGTAGCCGATATTGAGATATTCTCACAAATTGAAATAATCTATCCATTTTACCGCTGCTTCGGGAACAAATGATTTATTGAATCTAGATTTCTGCTATTAGGATATATATATATATACATGTAGTTGTAAGTGAAAATTTCCTACAACGGGTTATTATCCTGCTCTGTTAAATTGGTATTTCATTTAATTGCTTCCACTACAAATATGAATAAAATGGAAAAAGCGGGTGTTAGAATTCTTAGGCTTATAGGTAATAAACTTATTCATTTCCTGAAACATAGAAATTGAAATCAAACATTTATTTGAAATCAGTGAGAGCGAAACGCTGTTAATTCGTCCTGCAAGATATAATCATATCCTAAATCCTTTTTTCTTCGCTCTTATAATAATAACTATAAATAAAACAGTTTTAGCAGATAACAATGAAAAATTATTAGAGGCGTTTTAAATCAATTTTTAGTTGTTCTATGTGCACTGCATTCAATGATTGATTTAAAACATTACAAGAATGCACCCTACAAATAAGATTCGTTCGGGTAACTTAAGATGATTTAGAGGAAATTTCGCAAAAATTAAGGTAAATTCTTCATTTAAGGTATTCAATCAGATTTCATCTGTCAGCATATTAAAACTATGTTATTATTATGTTATTTAATAATTGGTATTTAGTGAGAGAGTGTTTGAAATAAACAAGTAAGCAATTCTTGCGGAATAGAACTTTTCCATTCAATATGCAAGTATTGAACTTCAAAATTGAAAAGTTGTCTATTCATAAAACAACAGGAAAATTTGCCTTCCTCTGACTTTATATTATTTCTTATTCTTTTAGCTCTTTATATTTTAATTATGTTACTTTTTTACACTGACATTTCTTCCTGCAATGCCTCACTTGTTCTTGAAAGAAAAAAAAATTTATAGTGCTTTGGAATATACGACGGGAAATATTGAAGTTTGATTACATCTCTGATTATTGCTTCGAAAAGCAAGAATATTTGGCAGTATTGATAAAACTTTGCAAATGAATTCTATTAAAATCAAATTCATGACGATGAATTTCTGCACTTCCAATTCCCTTGAATTTTTAGAACGCAAGACGTTATGACCACTTCAATCAATTTTTTAGCAATCAATTTTTATGTAAATTTATGCATTAATTGGTATCACTGAGATATTCAAGGCGACGCTTGTTCAGATTCATGAATCTTTAAATAGAATAAATGAGATTTTCTTTTTAGCACGCTGTGAAGTGAATCATCTGAAGTTTGACAAGGAATGACAACAATTTATTTGTTTGTAGGCACATTGCTTTTACCTGCACTTCTTGTCTGGTAAGATATATTTTTTAGTGATTACAGCAAATACAAGGTGAAACATCAGAATTTTTTCGACGTTAGCTTTTTTTTCCGCTTCAGGAATTTCTACAGATGATTTCTATGTAAAAAAAAGTCAAAATTTCAAATCAATTTGAAATACATATTATAAAATCCATATTCTTCTGAAATCGTCAAAATTGAAATTCGGTTCTAATTAATTTTCATCTCAAATCTATTTTCTTCTGATCTGACGAAAAATTCAAAACTGCAGCAATGTACCAATGGATCGCGCTGAACGATTAGATAGAGATCTGGAACAATTTACATCGGCTATCAACGGTGCTCTGAGGCTACGTTATGGAAAACGATCATACGATTCTGATATGGTCGGTAAAACCGTTCGATCACAGTTAGTTTAACCTATCTGTCAATTGTACTTATGCAACTAATTGTCAACTGCAATGCTCACAATATTGCTGGAAGATTTACAATATTTATACATTGTAAATACGTTTATTATACAAAATACATTAGGATATGAGCAAGAATCAAATATTAATTTGATTTTGATTCTTGAAGAAGTGAAAACATCCTGAATCTTCAGTGAGACAACTAAACAATATAGTGTATGAGAAAAATTGCCTATGATGAAACGGACGAATTTGTTCAAATTTCGATTTCATTTGGCTATTTTAGGCTGCTTAAAACATAAATACTTCCTGTTCGTATTACTTGTTAGCATGTGATTTCATTTTTTCCGGAGTTAATCTATAGTAGAAGCCTAATGTTGCAATTATTCCTAAGATTAAAGAAATAGCTGAAATCATTCTATCAGAAAAGAATTTCTTTGTCCTATCAATGTTCTAAAGAATCATTTTTCAAGCCTCAAATCACTGTCTCTAGATAACTGGGAATATCAGGTTTTCTGGCTACGCCTTGCTATATTGAACAATACCTACGAAAAACTTAAGACAAAAACTTAAGACATTTGCAGGAAATTTTGAATTGATCATGAGAATTTCTATTCCTTTCGTTTTTCTGATAACGACTGCGACAAAATTTTTGAAATGATAGAGCCATGAATTTGATATGCGAAGCCAAATAAGCTTTGACTAAATTGGAGAAAAGAAATTTTTGATCGAAAAAATTTTGCAGTATAGATTTTCTGCAATTTAATTTTTTTTAGGGAAGTTGGAGATCGATCTTTTGAGCCTTCTTACGATCACTTTTATATACCGATGTAGGTATTTTGTTAAATCTTTATCTTGTAAAACTCGATATTTAAATTCAAACTTCAGACAATTTTGATTTATATTTAGGTTGCTAAGAAAATTCAAGTATTGATTGGATATCTTCAAAGTCTATACTGTATAATGTATTTTCAGTTAGAAATGAGACTAAAGCAGAAAGGCCTAGAATTATTATATTCGGCATGATAGTACACCTTGATAACAATCAAAATATCATTAATGCCTGAATAATCCGTATAATTCGCAATTTCAAACCTTGCAAATGAGAATTTTCACTTACAAACAAGAATTTTTGAATTGATTAAAAAAGTGATATTTATAGAGAAGAACAGAAACAGTTACCGTTAGTTGCTCGAGTTATTGCATCACTGAACGGAGCGGAACGACTTAGGTATGCTAATCATTTTGGTGAAAATTTAAACTATAAAACTTTCTCGCAGAAAACTTTTTGTATAATATGCAAAAGAAAAATGAGATAGAGCTATAGAATTGATTTAAGCAATTTTTTAATCGTAAATTATAAAAAAAAATTTCAGATTTGGCTGAAATTAAAATAAAATATTTGGGATGTTCCAAATACTAATCGATCATTTTATAACTATTATCAGATTGCATCCGTATGATAATGAGAATGATTTATCGATAATATTCTGATTTGATGTTAAAAGTCAAAGTTCCATGTCATTCTCTTACAAAATGTATTTTTGTTAAAGTGGTCATTCTGTTGTTAAATGTATACGTGTCGCACAAAAGATGAATTAGAAAAACACGTAAAGAATTTGAAATAGGAATATGACGGAAAAGGAAACAAAAGTTCGCCGCAAAGTTCCTTCAAGAAGCTACCAACGACTTTGTATCTCCATCAAATGACACTTTTGTCATCAAAATTTGATCGCAGAATTCTGTTACAAAATGTTATTTTAGAATAACTTCAGAGACAAGGTTACATTATTATCGCTTGCATCATTGAAATGCCCAATATATTTAGCTCTATTTTAAATTCCATAACAACATTACTCTAATTAAATGCATCCTCTCTTCTGTATCATCTTCTGCGATTCCAGCCCCAAAGTTCAGAGTTTTAGAAAATTCCCTGTCATTTTAGCCAACAAACACTGCACTCTTTATAAACTGTAGTATTTTATACGCAGTTTAATAATATGAAATATTTGATAAGAAAGTGCAGATTTGAAAAATAAATTTGTACTGTCTAAGGAAATTTGCTCATCTTTAATTAAATCCACTGATCTAATTCCAATTTTTCACCGACTTATTTAAATAATTCAGTAGAGAATCTTCACGCACTAATAGCAGTCAATTACTGGTACAGAAAAAAACTCATAAACATCATTTAATGGCAAAATAATCAGACTAGAAGCTAAAATTAAAAAATAATCCAAGGACAGAAACAAATTAAAGAAAAAATAAAAAAAAAAACGCACAAATTATATGAAATTATGGAATTTATCTGTATGACATCGACAACAATCAGTCTTTTACAAGTTTTATTAAGCAGAAATCTTAGAAAATGCCTAACTCATAAAATACTGAAGCCTATATCCATTGATGCATTTTTGTCAAGTATCACGCGTATTTCAATTCATGTATGATTGGTTAAAATTTGCTTAAAAACAGACATTTGGAAATCTGTAAGCAAAGATATGCTAATTTTACTGAGAGACGAAACTTGTATAATTCACGCATGCATATAATATCACTGATTTTCGACGATGTCATAACTGTGGCACAGTTTGATTCTGTTTTTTCATTAATGATCGATCCAAACTGAAAAAAAATGGTGACTAAGTCGTCTTTGTTTGATCTTTTCATATTCAGTACTTTTCCATCTTATAAAGGTCATCTTATGATTTAAAGATAGCACTGGATGGTATTTCTATCAGAAATTTCAAACATTTCAAACATGAAAAAACCGGTTATCTGAACTATTGATTTTCTAATCGGAGAACGGATTAAGAGGAAAGCACTGTCTAGCACTGTGAGTCTCTTTCGATCAAGGTTAATATATAACCTTGATCGACGTGAACTTATGCC
>KZ270011.1:38116-49226 GCA_002249935.1 Onchocerca flexuosa | reverse complement strand
AAATGATTGTGAAGTTTGTTTAACTATATTGAACTTTTTCTTCAAAAGATAAAAACAATTTTTTCTGTCTCTATTATTGGTAGGAAAGTCGATGAAACTAATCTTTAACTTTTAATTTTCCCTTTTACAAAATCAGACTGAATAGCAGCATTATCTGATATTTTAATCGGTGGAAGATTGCTCCCAACTGTAAGCTGTGACATGGATATAACCCAAGGTCTGGTAGCTGACGTTATATAGTCTTCTAATGAATTTTATGATAAGAATGTTTCCATGATTGAATACATATTTATAAATAGTAAGTGAGAGAATGAACAGTTTTTTCATTTTTCTATCCAAAATCATTACTATATTCTTATTTAAGTTTAAATTTAAGTCTCAAAATTCGAAAACTGTTCATGAGAATAATAAGATATATAAAATCACTCACAGGTGGAAGAATTCGATTCATAGAGAGGAGCAGATGGTTCGGCATGAGAACGCACTGGCGGAGAATCGTTGCCTGAATAGTTGCCGTACTGCTGAAAACTATATTATTTGAAATCAGGATTTTTTAAACGAAGTTTAGAAAAAATTCTGCGATTTTCTGAATAAATGATTGGTTTTGTTGTTGAATATATCATTCTGACGACTGCTTTCATGATAGCGGCCGTACACGCATAAGATTGGGGATCATCTGCTCCATCATTTCCCAGGGAAGTTTCACCAAAAAGACGATATTCACCAGCAATGATAAATCCTTGGCTGATATTACTACGTTTTAAAATGATTGCTTATCTGCTCATTTGCTATTTTCATCAATTTCTTTAAAAAATTTTTCGAAAATCCGCAAGGACCTTTGATTTTAGTCGACCAAATTTTTTGCTGATACTTTGTAAAAAGAATTTAAAGATTTTATAATAATTTACTGTTGAAGAATGACGGATTCAAGCTCATTAATCTAAACGCTTTCGAATAGGACATTTTTTTTTAGAAATATACTTCATTACAACATAAACTGGTATCTGATAAGAGCAATTACAAAGTGATGAATAATTTTTTCTGAAAGACATTTTGAAAAAAAAGAAAATTTGTTAAATTGCTATTATCTTTTGTTAGTTAAGCATGAGGCATTTAGAAAAAACTCAAATGGATCAAAGATGTTAGATTCTTTAATTCTTTCCGTAGTATCTGTAAACTGATAATTAATATGCCTAATCAATAATTGTAAACTGATAATTAATATGCCTAATCAATAATTGTCTTTTAATGAAGTAATCATGATTCAACTATCAGTTTAAAGTCATCTAAAGTTCGAAAGTCCTGAGTTTATAAGTTTTGGGGAGAAAGAAAGTAAAGATATTTCCACCTGATGTTGATATTGATCAATTAATAAATCCTCGAGGGTTGGATACAATGGCATTTCCTGTAAATAAACCAAGATGTGATAATGATTAAATATACTTTCGAAATGATTTAGCACAGTTCACCAAATTTAGCAAGACTATAAAGCAATAAAAAAAACTGACAAAAAATTCTTCTTGGCTTTAGAGAAACAATTCAAAGTAATCGTATAATTTTAATAATTGACTGAATTAAAAAATTTATGATTTTCCGTAATTTTGGATGAAAAATCCCTTTTCTTTCCCATCATCTTAGACATTCAAAAAAAAAAAAAAAACATAACAATACCCCTCAACAAAACGAATAATGCTCGGACTTCGCAATTTCTGTTTAGTATCTTCTTCTAGACATTGATCTTTTCTTGTCAACGCACCAAAAAGTACATAAAATTTACTTAACGCTAACAAACGAATTTTTGATCCAAAAAAAAAGAAAAAAAATTGGGAAATTCGAATTGCAATTTCGAGGCATCTTAAAAATTCTCAATGTTCTGGACGATAATAAATTTCTAATTCTTTCGGAAGATTTTTCAAGCAGCAACTGTTCACAAAGTAGGACTGATGGGAATAACAAAATGAAACAAAGTCGAGAATCTGACCAGTCCACTGTTGAGCAAATAATTGAAAGCACCTGTCGGATCGGATCAATAGCAGTAACATCTCGCAGCGATGCAATTGACCGACTGTTCGATACCCAACCGAAGAGACAATCAATTTCGAGTCTGACCGTTGACAGACAAACAAATGGACAGAGAGAATGCAAGCGAGCGAAAGGACAAAGGGCAAGGATAGTTGGATGGATGGAAGTCAGGTAAATAATTGCTCTAGATAGCTAGATATCTCGGGACTTTGATTGTTAACAAGGAAAATGAAGAATGGGACGAAAAGCCTTTTAAGGATTGAACTTAGCATTGACATTCTTCAATTTTTCGACTGTGGCTTTTAATCTAAAAATCATAATAAATTATGGTCAACTGCGCCAAAAATTTTACATTTGAGAGACAAATCATCAGTACAATATATTCTTTGCTTTTAACTTTTACTGGTCCTAAAAAAAATTTTTCGAATAAAGAGAAATTGTACATCATAATCAGTTCAAATATTCACACTTAGATGTTTTAGGACATAACTTGGAGCTTCCATTTATTATGAATTTAAATAGGGTTACAATAGCCAGAAAATCGATTTTCTGAAAAATTAATTCTGTAAAGACCCCTAGGCAGATAAGTGCTGTTGATCGTCAGCGACAAATGACTGGAAAATGTGTGCCATCTTGCAGCTTCAAACGACCATCAAATGACAAAAAGACGATGACAGCGGTGACAGCGCACTGAATGGTTCTATTCCTCCTTTTGTGTAAAAAAAAAAGAAAAAAAAAGAAAAAAAACTAAACCGTTCCACATGAAGAGATTTATGAAACAAAACAAATCGAAGAGATCAGATTGTTTCAGTCAGAACTACATGATCAATTTTGTTACTACTTCTAATGATTTCACTTTTATAGAAAAAATTATATTTGTTTAGTTTTTATAAATGAAACTATCTGGTTAAATATATAAACTTATAAAACGGGTTTCATATAATTAAAATACTGATGGTAATCACTTATGAAGAATTATTAAATCTTCATTTTCAAAAACAAACCCTATTTGATTTGTGAAATTAAGGAAGAGTTCATATCATATGAATATTAGTCACAATGTTGGTCAGAATGATTATCAGATGATTTTAAATGACCTCTTCGTTTTATCATTCCATTTTCAGTAACAATCAATATTATTAAATCGCTCAATCATAATCAAGTGTAGCTAAAAAATCAAAAATGAACCAAGCTAACCACGCTCATAATGTTGCCTTTCTTCATAATCTATTATGAAAGAGGACTAAATTTTGAGTGACGAATAAAGCGCTTATCGCAGTGAAGTGAATCGAATTTGTAAAATGAAAAATTGCCGCCTGAATTTCGTTCAGATTTCTTTAATTTAATTAGTAGCTGTAATATTAATGGACTGGCAAGACAATTTGCCGCATTGTATTTTATTTTCGGGTTTTTCAGTTACTATTGCATAATAGTTAATGGATACAAGATTAATGCAATGTCCATGAAATATCATTGTTTTCAGTTACAGAGATGGCTTCTTTTTTGACAACAAATTTGTTGAGTTGTATGTGAGATACGACGCCCAATTCACTTTCTCTAAAGGTATCGGAAGACATTTGTGCAGTGGAAACTAGAAGTTCGCAGCTATTCTCACCAGAACGGGGACATGAAACAGTTGTGATAGTATATTGTTGTCGAGAAAGTAAATTTGTGAAAGATTTTCAGAAAATTGAAAACTTTCGGTTATAATTGCTGTGAAAGTAAATTTGTGAAAGAGATGTGTCCTATTTGAAAAAAGAATTTATTAATGTTCGGGACAGTTATGAATGAATGATTTTCAGAAAATGTTCATGTAAATTTATCACTGAGCATTCTTTCCCTTGTCGCTCGTAGAAAAGAGTACTGTTCATTGATTGCCGATTGTTGTGTCGATTTGAGTCGAATTGTTGCTATGGTCGTTGCAGAAAAACTGATTCCGCTCCGAAATTCGAACCTTCTAAATCCTTCTGAGGCTTCCCTGATCTCTAACGTGTCACCTCATGATTGATCGATCTCGATTTGTTTATTTGTTAATTGGAGCATTTTGATAAGCATTTTTTTTTTTTTTGGGCCTGTTGGTCTCTTTGAAACTATCTTCTCGCTTCTTGACCTTTAACACTTCTCACTTATAATAACTCATCTTTCGGATTTTTGCAACAATTTTACATCGAGTATTTAATCAATTAGTTCCAGCTCATACCAATTTTTAGTTTGATAATATTCTTAAAGGTAGTGTTAGAGTTTAGTTTTTGAAGAACTTTATTTTCTGCTAAATTCTGAATTTTCCAAATCAAAAAAAAAAAAAATTAGAATCAATTTTAACAGAAATTAGAATCAATTTTAACAGAGTACCCCTCATTTGAAACTTTTATCTTTCTATACTTCTCATAAATTTTAGTCGTATTATTGGCAGTTTCAATTTTATGCACATTTTAAACTGATCAGCAACAATAGTTAACTTTTTACGATCTTATTCATTGTTCTATCAAGAGTTGTTAGTGTTGGTAGCGAAGATGTCTGTCTAATTTGCTATGATTTTTGTTTATTTTTTAAATTTCTATTTATCTACTCTTTTTTTTCTCCATTACGCAAATGTTTACATATGAAATTCGAAAATTTTCCCGCTGCCTTATCGGAAATCATTTTCAGAAATAATTTGACAACTGTCCCAAAAAATGTTAAACAACTGAATGTCTATTATTCTTAAAACTAGCGCTGATCTCATGAAAGATTAAGTAAATCAGCACGACAATCCCAACTATTCGATCGATAATCAAACTTGAAATGATACCTTTTTTGGACAAGAAATCTTGAAAAAGATCTGTCCCATCCATTCTTTCATCTATTAGGAAACAAATATCCTTTGCAACACTTTGGTTAGGCATAATATCTTTAAAGACTGAATATATCATACTTTTCAGCAACAGCTATTATGTTGCATGTTCTTTGTTCTTGTTATTTGACAAATTTACGTTTCTTTGAGAAATCAATTTGCAATGGCTAATTTTATTTGGTATTTTTCAGGAAAGAATCATTTCAATTAAATTTACAGTCGGACATATTATTGGTCAGAGCCATCTTTTGCTGTGGCTGTTTGAACAAGCTTGGCGAGATTCCGAGATGTAATCATACAACTGCATTTATGATCAGAATTGTAATGTGCAACATTTCATTCTTCATAACAGCGCAGTTCCTCACATAGCATGTATTTTTCATCACATTTCATTCTGTTTTTAGTTAATGAAGTAAAGGTAAATAAGTATCCACATTTGGTACAGATATCAGTGGGGCAATTAGTAGCGTAATAATGAACTTGAAATATCACTTTTTTACTTTTTGATTTCATTTATTAGATTAAAATAGAACAAATTTTCGAAGTATTAAGGAAAAGACAATGCAAAAAACAAGTTGGGATAAAATAATGAATTCAATGAATTCGAGATTTAAGTTTACATCTTTGTGAATCCGTGAATAAATACTCTATAATTTCAAAAAAAATGAGAAGCGATTTGAATAAAGATATATATATAATATAGAGAGCACAAAAATTAAGCGACAGAATAATGTGATGAAAATCATACTCATATTTCGATAAGCAAACATTCTACATTTTATTAGAAACAGAAAAAAATAATGAAATAATGAGATGATCGAACAGAAGCAAAATACTGCTCAAACTAAGGAATTCGAACAGCATTTTGAATGCTTTTTAGAATATAAGAATATCATTCAACAGTTATTTCGAAGCAATTCTTTCGAGATCAGAAATTCAAATAGTTGAAAAAATGCATCTCCACCAAGTTCCTTTTGAAGTTGTTGAGATTAGTCATTGATTTCGTTAAAAAGCCTAATTAAAGTAATGAAGAATCAAAAACCAAAAAAAAAAATTCTTTCATCAAAGAATTCTTAGAGAAGAAGACTTCTGCATTAAAATATTTTGGATTTGAGATAAATTTCTACAATTAGCAGATTTTCTTTACCTACGTTTATAAAATCAAAATCTGGGACTAACTTAAAAGGACAAATAATTAAGCTGGTGATAAATACTGATAATGAGATAGATTTATGATCAAGATTTAATGACTACTGCGCAGTTTTTCATGTAACTGATCATCTACTTTTTCCAGTATTAATTTTTAAATATCGCCAAAATGAAAAGTTATCAGCAAAAAATATCAAAAAACTCTATTATAAATTTTCTTCAAAACTATAAGAATATCTTACAAATATGCACACTTTTCCGGATTTGTATTGTAATGCTAGCTTTAGACATTTTCCCGTATTTATATTGTCATCTAACTTTTCAATTTTTTGCTCCAAAATGATTCTAGGCATTTTTCCGGATTTATATTGTAATGCTTACTTTAATCAATTATTCAGTGCAAATGGCACAATTGTAAAAGTTATTTTAAAAAATACAGGAAATCGAAATTGGAAGGAAAATGTAAAGGAAATAAAATCCGAAAATGCTAAATGTAAATACTATAACCAATTTTCATAATAGTCATTATTAATTCTTTTGATTTTCTTTTCCGGTTAATATTTATAGCATATTTTCCGTTTATACGACGTACAGGAAATCCGTTACGTGACCGGATGTATCGAACGGAAAATTTACTCGAAATATGGATTTTTGAAGCAAAAGGTGTTCCGGTTAAACGGAAATACTATTGTGAGATATGTCTCGATAAGACATTATATGCTCGAACATCCGCAAAACCACGTGGTGATATTTGTTTTTGGGGGGAGCATTTTTATTTCAGGTTTATTTTTCTGATCATTTTTTAAATCATATTTTTGTGTAATTTTAACAACTTTCCAATTCATCATTTCTAACTTCGATATTTTCTTGTAAAAGTTTTTTTTTTTTTTGGAATTAAAAATATTTCACTGTTTTCTCACTGATATTTAAGAAATATTTCAAAATAAAATAATTTTTAGAAATAATTGAATAGTTTAAATAAATAATAATTTCTAATAATATTTGCTGTCATTTATACAGCTAACTAATTACAATAATCCTAAATTGTAAGTAATTTTTACTTTGTATCTTTGCGATATTCATTCCAGATCAGAATTAAAAGAATTTAATTACAATTAAGTGATGTATTGTATTTAATGTATTTAATTACTAATTATAAAAACAATCATATTTATATTTTCTTTTTAATTTTTTATAATTTCGTAGTCTTGCCAATAAAAGATTGTCAGATGGTGATGTGATAGCTTAGCTTGAAATTAACAAAAAAATTTTATTTGGTTGTTTTAAAGGTTATTTTGAATTTCTTCAAATATTTCGGAAGAATTTCAATTCCAAAAGTAGATTTTGCATTTTATCTTTCAAATTCTCACGGAGTTTTAATTGCTACATTTACCCAGAAGAAACAAGCCACAATTGATCCGATGGTAAATAACTCCAAAAAATATAGAATGTGAATTGCACGTTTCAAATTAGAAGCTCAAAATGACAGTGAGCGGATGTCAAAAAAAATGATGAGCGCAACTTCATGCAATTTTGTTAAAATGTTAATATAGAAATGAAACGAGTGATTGATTGATATTTTATTTAAGCGAACAATTTCTGTGACCCATAATGAGAAACTATTGAAAAAATAGAATTCTAGCTAACTTTAACCGAAAATATATCTGCACAAATAAAAATATAAATGTTCGTTTTTATTTGCCACACAACGTTTTAGACTCTTCACCGTTTGATTTAAAATTTTGATACAATTTTGCATCGAATATGTACATGTTTTTATATAGATAAGTGCATGTTAATTTTTGGATTAGAATAATAAGAACTTTCGGACTATCTGGATGGTTCGGACTGAGCTATTTGAAGTAGTAGTTTACCATTAAACTTCTGCATGCAGTTATGCAATTCATGCAAATCATCTATTGATCAGTAAAGTTTCCCTTTAAGTGTAATAGATGTCCTGAAATAATAGTATCGTTGAGTGAAAGGATTTATGTTGATTTCTGGGTTTTTCAAATAATTAAAGAGAAATAAAAGTAAATTGGGAGAAAAGTCATAAAGAGCTGGAGAATTAAGAAATTAAGCTATTGATTATATTCAAATAACAATTTTAATTCACTTAACTTTTTGGTAAATTAAATATTAAAATAAAAAAAAATGATTGAGTTTCAGATATGATTTGTCACTCAGTTTTTGAGATATTATGAGCGGTGAAATTTATTTCAAGATCTAATTACTCTCAAATATATATTATAATTTTGAATACTTAATTCGATTTAATGTACAACTGGAAAAATAAAATATTCTTTAAATATTCTGCTCTTAATTATCACTTGACTTTGATTTCAACTAATCTGCTTGGATAAAATTTGTTTCAATAAACTTCTAAAGTTTATTGTATTAATTTGTATTTGCATGAACATCTTTAGAGATCTTACCTGTGATAAATTTAGAGTTATTCTATTGTAGAAAGAGTAATTACAGACATTCGCCTTTTTTCAATGCTTAGATTCTTTAAGGTATCAAGTATCTATTCTTGCAGAGATAAATTTGCCATGTTTTTCAGCATATCAGTCATTATTGGCACTTCACGTAGTGCATTTGTTACCAAATTATTAACATGATTTATTTGGTAAGTTCTGGTGGAATTAAGTATTTATTATCTATATAATGCATAGAGTATTACTTGCTTTAATTATTTATATATCTTATTTAGTTCTTAATTAAAACACATGAATAAATACAACAAGAATAGATTAATATATTAATTAAACGCCAGTGCTTTAATTAATCTATATACTGAGATAAGCAGAGTAATTAATACAAATAATTCTTTATATAAACTTAACTAATATATTACTTGGCTAATTTCAACGCATTTCATTCCCTATCTACCGGAATGACAACATTTGTTTTTTAGAACTAAAGCAGTATCAAATTATCGTATTATTTTTCATAAATCTGTTAAGATTTTTCCAGATATTATTGCGCAAAACCTTGCTTAAAACAGTAGAATTAATTTTAAAAAATAATGATAATGGCCTAATAAGGTAAACCTCTTTTCGTAATACATACAATTGGACTAAAACTTCAAATTAGAAGTAAAATTTAAAAATTCTTAAAATAAACTTCCAGTAAGTATGTTTAGATTGACACAAATTTTCTAAAATATAGATCTTCTTTTTAAATGAAAAACCTGTTATGTTCGAAAGAATACAACAGGTTTTTAATTTAAAATGACACCGAATATCTAACAATTTCGCTCCACACGAAAAAATCATAATAAAGAAACAAACACCAAGACTGCAACTTTTTTATTCGAAAGTTATATATTATAAATTTCATGCCAAAATAAATGAGAAAACAAGATTTATCAACTTGCTCTTATCTTTGTTTTAATTAACTGACAAATGGATTAAGCCTTTTTTAAACTACACTGACAGAAAAAAAAGTTAAATTAAACAGTGTTCGACAAAGTTGAAAAGATCTAAATAGAATCGAACTAATTCAGTAATTAATTAACTACGAATTAGCAGCCAAATTATCAGAAATACTTGAGGATTTTCCGTTTTCAGATTTGTTATTAATCGAAATCTATTCAAAAATGACAAAATCTTACAAACAACTTCGACTTGCTGAAAAGACTGAGATCTAAAATCGATCAATCTTCAAAGATATACTTAACACTCATTAATTAGAATAAATATCATCGAGCAACCATGACCACTGATGCCTTCTGATTCTTTCTCACCAAACTGCGGCACAATTATTCCAGTGTTGATATGTTCTATCAGGTTCATTTTTTTCCATACGGAAAGAGGAAAATACGCATTTGAAGTTTGTCTTCACTTATTTACAAGATATTTTCCTGCACGAAAGAAGTGCAATTGAAAGTTTACATTCCCCGAGCAACTCTCCGATTATTTCCTGTCTTTTTCTTTCCCAATGATTTATGCATTTTGTGACAAAGAAAAAATTCCTGTCATTGCAATAATTCTCCATACTATCTATCACCTGTTAACGTTATTCAAAAATTTCAGTAATGATGTCAAAAATACTTCTGAAAAGTTATTAGCGTACTTTTCGTACACTGAAGAGAACGCGAAACTTCATCCATTATATGTTTTTGAGGTAGAATTAATCATTTTAACAAGTGTCTCATTCAACAGTTGACAACTTTCATTTAACTTTTCCAGACAACAATTTGACTTTGATTCTACAAGATTTTTCAAATCAACGAAAAATCGAAGAGTCAAAGAACATTTTTCGAGATATCTTATTTTAATGAATGATCGGAAATATAGCTAAAAAAACATCATCACAAAATCACTATTAGGACTTCTTTTCGAGTATTATCTCTCTAAAACTTCTACAATCCTATTGATTGTATTTTTGAAAGCAAGAAAAAGCGCTGATTTTCCTCAAACTTTTCAACTGCACAATAATACTTTGTTCTTTCATACCTTTCAACAGTGTGAAACCTTTAAATTTTCTCAGAACTATTGCTTTTTCCAAAGTTTCAAAATCAAAAAAATCGAAATGAATAGGTTCATCAAATGAGGTTGTAATTTTTCGCAAAAATTTTATTCAGTGAAGCATTATGTGCCGATTATTTATTCAAAATATAGGAAAATATTTCTTTGACACTGGATTCTAAAGTTTGAACTACTAATGGCTCTCTAAACTTAAGATTGCAGAGATTATGGAAATTGTAGAATCAGCATCAATGAGACTGATCTCATAAAAATGTTGCAATGAAGCTTCAGTATACTTTTCTCTATTCTATTTTCAATTTCTGGAAATCTAAATTACGAATCAGAGCAAATGATGCTTGAGAATATATTTAAAAACTCCATTTCAATCCGGAACACTCGCCGTTTAAATGGCTGAAAACAATTACTACCTATACTGAAATGTTCAATAACTCAATAACAAAAATTAGACAATGAGAATTTCCTGAAGCGATTAATTGTACAGTTCTTCATTTCTAATAACTGACATTTAATGGTTTAAAAAGAACATAATTTTTTACAACATTCTATATTTAACGAGATGAACTTAGGAATTAATATGTCGTAAACTTTAAGTCGTTATTAAACTTTTGAAATG
>KZ270011.1:18591-37676 GCA_002249935.1 Onchocerca flexuosa | reverse complement strand
ACAAAAAAAAATCGATGATATATCTTAAGAAAAAAAAAAAAAAAAATTAAAAAACAAGGATAACTAAAGAGTAACAAATGAGCAAGAAAAGAATAATTGAGATGAGTAAAGAAAAATTAGACAAAAAGTATTTACATGAGATTTAAAAGTAGTTGCACATTTTCATCTAAAACTTAACTATTTACATTGCTTTATTAACACAAACGTATATTGTACAAATATGTGTAGAAGAATTAATACTATTTTACATTTAGGAAATCATATCAAAATCTGTGAATTTAATAATAGGATTTATGACTGAAATGCATGTTGAAATGTTTGGTCTGGACAATATTTATAATGAATTAGGATAACAGTACTTGAAAGACATTGAAGAGCTGGGATTTTCCTTTATCAATATTGAGAAAATAGTGCTGCTCAAACATAACACAAACTACTGCCATTTTCGAACACAGCGTAAAACAAGGTTAAAAGCAAAAGATGAATTATTACATCATTTAAACAATTCAAAGGAAAAAGAATTTTACTGAATTTTTCAGAACTAATAATTTTTATTTGTTAAGGTAGACTAATCACTTTTATTTGTTAAGGCTTATATATGAACTGAAACAAGAAAAACAAATAACCAGTCGACACATAAATAATAATAGAAATAGAATAAGTTTTTTATGGATTCGTTATTGATTGATACACGAGAAAACGTACCGATTAGAAAACTGTACGCTAAAAGAAAGTAAGCAAGGCGTTTTAATTTTGGATTCTCTGATGTAAAAAATTATCAAAAATGTATTTTGATCCATACAAATTAAAGGAGTTCCAAAATTGATAAACACTCACTAGTAATATATAACTCAAGATATCCATATCATTAGAAACACAGAAAGTATCAAATATCAAATTTTTTCGACAGTTCCGCACAGCAATAAATATCAAAACCTGTGTCCGCTATTTGCTTGCCCATTAAGGAATCTTTGGCAATATCTGGAATTTGAAAAAAATATGCAATATCTACAAAATATTTTGAACAAGTCTTAGTCCATCCAAGAAGAATCTAAGAAATATAGGCAATTTTTAAATTATGCAATGAAATACAAATAAATGAAGAGTATGATCTTTACAATCCATATTCGTAAGCATGTTATAATATAATTTCAATAAAAAATGAATTCTTTGTTCAAACATAACTTAACAGTTAAATAAATCATAGAACATTTCCGATTCGTACTTGCAGTATGATTCAGACATTTCAGCAGTAAATTCGTATCATGCTTACTTCTGTCACATTCATGTGATTTCATTGTTTGTATCACTTTCAAATTTTCATATTCCTTTATTATTTCTTCATAATGAGCATATTTTTCCACTATTTTCGGGTTAGAATTCGATGAGACACTTAAATGAAAACTTAAGACACTTTATTAAATACTTCGTTTTATCCTACTTTTTTAAACTACCTTTTTTTCTCATTTGCGCAAGGTGGAGTTCAAAAACTTCGAAATTTCAAAAAACCACAAGGTAGCTAAATTTGAAGATTGAGGCGGCATATTTATTAATAAAGAATAATGAAGTTTGAAGTAATACATCAAATTTAATAAATATAGCACATGGCCGAAATCAATGTTATGTTTTTCGTAATAAAGCAGCAGAAAATTTACCACAGTAACAACAAGTTAAAACAATAAACTATATCACTGAGGATAAGATCAGTGAGAAAGATAATTCTTAGTTCCCGATATGTCTGGAAATTGTAACCACAAATCGATGAATGAAAAAATTATATGCAATCATAAATTGTAATGGGAAAAAAATATCTTCAAATTATCAGCTTGTTGAAAACAAGAACTTACCTATCGGATGTCAAAGTTTGCCTAAGATGTTCGTGCAGTTTGACCCACCATAAAATAGAACTATTCTTCCGCCAATTTGAAAAACGTTCTAGAATCATCCGGAAAAATTTTGAATCTCTGAAACTTTAAAGCCTTATACAATCAAGCAATGATATAATAAAATATTCAAACTGAACTGGACATAATCAAAATTGTGACAAAGATTACAAGTCTGAAGAAACATTTCTAGAAAACAAAAGCAAAAAGTTTCTGTCTTTAAAATACATACAAAGCACCAATCGTAAACTGAGCATCATCGATCATTAATACTCCTCGCTTTTGGAAGTTTATTGAAGAATTGCTACTTATAGTCTGAAGAAATATTTTTGAGAATCAATAAAAAAACCAACGCCATTATTTCACATAAATAGTGGAAATAATCTCAACGCTCCTAAGTTATCATAAAAAATTTATGAAAATTTTCTAAACGAACTAGCAATGAAACTCTTACATCTTGAGCATAATACGGTTTCGGTTGGCGGTGAATAGTTGGTTGATTAAAAAAACCGTACATGTGTGATTGTTTAAATCCGGATGTATAATTGCTAAAATGAAAGTTGAAGCAATTCATAGAGCTTGAAATTTAGCTGCATTATATCAGATACATTATTTTTTCGAAAAATCAAAATACCTACGTCGAAGAAGTATTATGATATTGAAAGGCTTCTGTGGAGGGAAGAGGAGTAAATGAAGAAAAAGGATGTATGTGGAAATGTCCACTAGATTCATTGGTAAAGCATTCAGGAGGCTGTGCAGAAGTTGAAGGTCGAACTGCTGATGAAATAATGCGATGATCAGTATCACCATTAGAAAACACAATCGGTGCTTGCATAACAGATGTTACATGATGTGTAGTTGATGCTATTGCCTATAAAGAGCTTTTCAAGTCTATGCTATAATATCTGTTAAATTTCATTTTTTCATATTCCTCCATTGCATAAGTAAAAAAAAAAAGTTTCTCGACTAACTAATTAGTCTTTTCCCTAACAGTCAAATTACTTTATTTCTTTACTTCAAACCAGTAAATTAATTCACTCCACATATGATCTTCCATCATGCATCGCTCTTCCACTTATCTCATTTAATTCCGCGTCTCTAACGAATTTTATTCCACAAAATTAAATAAAAATAATCTGTAACTTTAATCAGTTTGTCAAACAAAAAACAAGCTACGCACAACAAGCATCGTTACTTAAAAGAGCAAACAAAAGTAACGATCTCAAACTCAATTTTTTTTTTAATTTTTTTAAAAATTTAATTTAACTTTTCAAATTTTTATTTTTTTTCTAAGTTTAATTTATTTCCTTCATTTTCGTGTTGTACCAATTAACCATTTCATTATAAAAAGATAATTATATCAATTTTATTCCACGCTCAAAAGTCAAAGAATTGTAAAGGTTCCAGCCGCAACAAATGACGAAATACATATATCAATATATTCCCATTTTCTTACCAGTGTTTTCATACAATCTAAATTATATCTACTCTTGAATAAAATGAAAACTCATACTTCATGTGAAATATCTGAAACAGAATTGACTGTGTGAATTGTACGCATGTCCACATCACCGCTACTTACTGATTCAGTCTTTGTTTTCCAAAATGATAAATTTCGATTGTCGACTTTTGAGCTCGGAAGAATGTCCCATTGCAAGTGTTGTGGAGAAGGGTTTAATGATGAATTACTCTGAAAGCTTAGAACAAAATAAAGAAATAAGCTCCATATATCCTATTGTACACTAATACTTCTTGTAAATACAAAACGACTTTTCAGCATAAACTTTTGTCGCTAAGCAAAACAATAGTTTTTTTAAAATTATTTTTTGCTAATGAAAATCAACCTTTTTATTCTCAGTTGGATTTCCTTGAATCGAATGGCGTGAAAATGACACCAATTCAGGTAAAATGTAACTGAAAATTTCATACTGCTTTTCAGAAAATAACAACTAAACAAAATCTTAACGGGCTTAATCATTCTTAGTCTTATAAAAAAGGATAAGACAAATTTGAAGTCAGTGTTTAAAACAAAAAAGCAAAACAATTATGGAACAAGTAAAATTTGTAATCAGCTGCATGAATTTATCACAATAATCACAGAAAAAGCTAAAAACTTCGAAGAGTCGAAAACTTTGAATGGCAAATAAGTTCATATGTGAAGGAAATAATGGATAAATTGAAATATTCTTACGAAGGTTCGTCATCAACAATGAGATTCTCATTATTCTGGGCTGATGTTGAGTGAATTCCTTCAAAATCAATTTTACCTTCATGTTTTTTATCAATCTGAAACCAGCAGATATAGCGTGTAGAAATTTCAGAAAATTTAAATGAGAACAAGAACAGCTATAATCGTTACTGTTCATGATTTGATCGAAATGAAATCTGAATAGAAACTGACATTTCCTACCAATGGTTCCGGATTCTTCATTGCTTCCACTGATGCCAAAGCTGTAAATGGTGTAACTTCCGGAGGCTGAAAATACTAGTTTTATCCATTATAAGTGATTGATAAAAAATCAGAAATATTTATTTTATTATTTTTTGGGGTTTATGGCTGCATGACTTGATGCTATTAGATAAAGCTGAATTATTTTTTGTGGTATTAACATTTTAATTCTTATAAAAAAAGCAAAAAATCTTCCTTAATGACAAATAATGTAAGAGTAGAAGACAACTACCACAAATCTAGCAAAAAAATTCTATGCTAGGTGATAAATGCTTTACTTTTTTCTTTCTGCTGACCTTTTTTTAAAATTCAAATCAAAACATCTAAAATACTAGGAAGTGGAAGCACCCGATACTGTCGAACAGGCGTTTGAAATGAAGCATCAGTAGTTGATCGCATATCATAATCAGAAATAATCTTTGGTGCAGTAGCAACAAAGACACCAGGTTCATGGGGAGGACTAGCAGGCGATTCAGTATTATCAAATTCACTGAAAAGTATTGAAGAAATTCGGAAAATTCAAAATTAAATACAAAAGGTTCCAATGTCTTCTGACATTTTTTTTCTTGATGCAAAAATTAAGCATTTCAAGATTTTTTCAAAACATTTCTTGCAAACAGTAATCCATCTTGCTTTGAAATGATATCAACTCAAAAGCATTATGGTTAAAAAAGTTTTAGAATAGAAAAATAACCTCTCATTTCTCAAAAAACTTCCAACAAGTACAGTACTGTTGCTATCCTGAAAGTTTTTAAATTATTTTCCATCGAAAATACAACATAGTTATTGCTGTAACTACTCCCTTCGGAAAATTTATAAAACCAAGTACATTCATTCTTTGAGAAATAATTAAAGCCATGTTTAATTTTAATATTTCAAACTTTAATTATGCATAAAATTCATTCAAAATATTTAGATGTACATTCGCTGAAGAAAAAATAAAATGATGGTTCCTGTTTCGATATTTTAATTCAAGAAAGATGAATATACTTCGAAGTTCGGAGAACTGCTAGAAGGAGATCTTTGGGATTCTGAAACACCTCTCGGTGATGACCCTCCACTAGATATCGCATCTGATGGTGAATAGCCATGAAAATCGGTTGCAGATAAGTCGGATGATGAAGCTAACGACTGAAAAAAAGCTGATGAAATCTCATTCCACTGAACGACTTAATTAAAATTTGAAATGTTTTATTGAGCATATGGATTTAGATTTAATAGAACACATCTCGATTCAAATATAATACAAATTCTCTGATTTTTTAGAGTTCCAATTAAACATAACTCAGTATTTTAAAAGAATGTCTAGAAGGACTCAAAATAAAGTTACTTTTTTCTTAGCATCCGAGTGTTCACGTAAAGAACTCGAATCTGAAATCTTTCGTCTTAGGACTGAACATGATGGAATTGGTAAATCTTGACTGTTAATGAGACGTTTCCTCGGATCCCTATTGATGAAAACCTTTTCACGCCGAGGATCAGAAGAAAGCAACCGTGTATCTTTCGAAACTGCTTCACCAATTGAGTGCGGTGAACTTAGCTTCAATTTTGAACTTGGAGTTGATACTAGCTGAAAAATTAAATGAAACTATCAAAACTTATGTAGTTTTCTATGAATAATTTTGTAATCCATTCTATTCATTTAAACACTTTCAAATGAAATTTGTGAATTTTTAAATCATTTACCATATCTATTCAAATTGAATAAATGAATATGTTCGATTAAATTAAAGTGAACTATATGCAAAAAGACGACATACAATAAAAATTTCATAAAAACATACATGCTCCCTTGAGGGGGTTTCCATTCCAAATATTTTGTCCATACGTTCATCATGCCATCCCCTCTTCTCTTCATCGTCATCACTGTCTGCTATATCCATATCAATTGCTTCTTCAATGTAATGCAATATGGATCATTTTTTTCTAATACTTATCACATTAAGTTCTTGAAGTTCAAAAGGATAGAGAGAAGCATAATAATGACATGATAACAAAAATTACTGCATTCTTCTACAGCTTTTAATGTTTCTGAGTAACATGAAAATTACCTGAACTTGCATTCGATATTTCACCTTGAATTATTGATTTACTAGAATTTTCTTCAGAAAGTGAAGTTTTTCTGGCCACATTTCGTATCAGTTCTTGAACATGAACATCCAACCCATCGATGCGTTCTTGAAGTAACAACGGCCTCATAAACTCATCACTGCAAAAAAAAAAGTACCATTACATTGATTTCATACACATATAGCGAGTGTATTTTCTTCTAAAAAAGATGATCAAAACTTTTATATTAAACAGTAAATACTTAAAAATCTTCCAATCCTTGACAGTTAAAATTCAAAATTTGGATAAAAATCGCTGACTTTTCGTCTGTCGACATTGCTTCGAATGCACCGTTTATTAATGAACAATTCAAATCAGACGTCAAATACAAACAATGGAAAATACTGCCAATAGTTTTAGGAAGCATTAATAAATCACTAAATAATCCGTTCGGCAAAAGAATGAAAATCCCAATAGATGGGAAGATCGTTATACCTGCCTGAAAAAAGCCTTACTGAACAAGACATCTAAATCAATATCATGTGGAGATGGTTTCAAGCCAGATTTCAATTTACGGCTTGAATATACCAAAATTATTTAAATCTTAAGTCTAAGAGATTGAAAATAACTAATCAATGATATAAGAAGAGTTCAACCACATATTGCTTAATGTTCAATAGAAATCAGATTTCAATTTTTAACATCAAAGTGTTTTATAATATAATATCACTTGTCAGAATGACTTATTATAACAGATCATTTTGACAAGTATTTTTATAATAGACCATTTTGCTGATCATACTAATGAACTCGTCTCAATTTTGTTAAGTGAAGAAGTAAAACAAAAAAGAATAATTAAAATGGAGATAAGAAAAATCACGAAGCACTACCGCTTGTTTTATTCTCATAGATTCATGTAGTAAAACAAGATCATGTGAATCGTCTTCAGAAAATAATGTAAAGTAGTAAACCAAGCGTTTAGAATCGATCAAAAGTACCTAAAAAAACTTGTATGATTTTATACTATTTTCTTCTGCAAAATTCCAGCTGAAAAAAATTTTCTAACCTCTTTTTTCAAAGCAATTTCTACAAGAGCCGATGGTTTTAATAATTCAAGAAGTGGTGGAAAAATCAAGAATGCAGTCCAGTGAATAAGATCGATAATTTCGAAAATTTCTCTGAATAATAAAAATGCATTCATGCAGATGATTTATCTAAGAGATATATGAAAAAATTAATTCCCAACTAAAAAGTACGAAAGCATTCATGGATAAAAAAGAATACAATCCATGCAGTAATTTCTTAAAATCATCTGGTAGAAATATAAACTCACAGTAATGGTGGCTTAGTCGCTGCTGCTAATGAACACAGCGAGACACGACTATAACGTTTATTTCCAATCAATAAATTACCACTCCAAACAACCGAATCCGTTCCTTTGAATGATAAAACGCTGAAACTCATAGAAATGAATCAATGAAAATGTTTTTCTACAAATATCTATAGTTCTGTAGTTATGTTCCAATAGGATTTAGTCTTTCTTTACAAATTTGTAAGCTACTAGTAAATGTCTAAAAAATTGCTTATATTTGCATATTTCTGATCCTAATCATACTGATCGCGCAATGTAGTATTAGCACCATGCATTAAAAAAATTAATTAGACAAAAAAAAAAATTGAATTAACAGAATTACGTATTCGGAGGGAATTCCAAATCGTATACGGCAAAAGGTAGAACATTTGCTGGTGATTTAAAATATCCAGTTTTCTTCTCTTCGAATAAAAAAATCTAAAAAAAAATTCATATGAAATATATCATTAGGAGCGATGACTTATAATAAATTTTAAAAATTTTGAAAATAATTTGAGAACTAATTTTGCAGAAGATAATGAAAAGAACTAATTAAGGGAACTAATTTTGCAGAAGATAATGAAAAGTATTTTTCTCGACTACTTATCTCTTACACAAAATATAAACAGTGAAGAATTTAACATGACCTGATCGCACCGATAATTATCATGTCTTGATAAAATACAATCCACTGGTTGCAAAGCTGCATGTGAATTATATCCTCGCTTAGGCAGCAAATGGTAAGATCCCAAGCCAACAATATTGCATTTGCCTTTTAAGATCTAAAAAAATTGTCATAACGTAACAATTGACAATCCACAAGTTACGAGTTGCATTTGAATAATATATTTCTTAAATACTGAATGATAAAATGACTGATCTTGAAAGTATTTGGAAATTTGCTGCCTGGAAACAGCAAAAAGAGTTAAAAATTAGTCGAAATAGTAGTACTTACTTTGCAAGCTAAGATCTTCAATTTGGTTCGTCCAAGAAATGGTGCTGGCGTAACTAAATCGGGATGTTCCGACAAGTAAACACCTAGAAATTATGAAATTTAAATAAATAAATCCTAAATGCAATAGAAAAAATTGACAATGAAAATAATGGTTATGTAATATTTGACATTTGCAAATTGGTATTTTGATGTAAGATGTTTTATTATGTATATATATATATATATATGTAAGGGGGATTTTCTAACAAAAGCTATATATCTATAGTCTATTTTCACTTTTTTAAAAGCTTTCCTCGCATATGTATTGTTCAAGTAATATTAGGAAGAAGAAAATATGTAATAATAACTGGTGATTAAAAAGCGATAGCCCAATAAATATTGGAAGATTTTTTTTTGTCAACTTGCTCTTATCTATTTGATTTTACAGTTAAAAAAAATAAATTTAATCAGAAGGAACCGTAAGAAAGTTAGAAATCACTCAGCATTGTTAGGCAGAAGCTTACTCTCAACCAGATTACTTATTTTAATCATTATGTTATGAATTCTAAAGACAAACTAACCGTATGCTGGTTCACCCAAATCCCCCACGAAGTTATTGTTAACAGATAGGCCCCATTGTGCTATTAATTCCATCTGAAAAAGTTGAAAATTTAAGTATTCTTAAACAATTACTGAAATGAAAGTTTCAATTTTGAGAAGACCCAATAGATAAATAACTCGCCAATGTTTTGTCATCGAAAATAGTGAATTATGTGATAACAAAATACTACACCATCTAGTTTATTAAAAAATTAATTCTTTAAGTTTCAATACTTCTAAAGCAACATTCAAGTGCATAAAATGATACTGAAGAAAAAGTGTTCATCTCTACATCAACAATAAAAAATAGCCTATTTCATATGATTAACTGAATTTCCAAAAAGCAAAGAGCAAGAAATGAAAATACTGATGATTAATAGCACTCCTGCAGGCCAGCAAGCATAAAATTAACTGAATAAAAGTTTGATAACTTACTTCTCTCAGATTATCCGAGAGGAGGGTGTATCCAAATGATACATCAGAAGGTAACCACTGAGATTCTAGCGAGTGTTGAAAATTGGAAAACTGAAGAATGGCAAAACTGAATTTGTCAAAACTTCACAATATGATTATCATGCTTCTTTCCTATTAATTTCTTGGATAATATCAAAGAATTCAAACTGTCAGAAATAGATCACATTCGGATCATATTTTTTTATATAATAAGTTTTTAAAAATAATCGTAATTTTACAGAATATTTACCATATTTCTGAAAACTCTAAAATATTGTTATTGAAACTAGAATAGGACCAAAATACATGACCGATGAAAAAAATAAATGTTACTCGAGCTTCCAATTGTTTATTGCTTATAATTCTACAACAAACAATTCTAATCGCTTCTCGACTCTGCTGGTTGTTTGACAGATGTGATAAAATAACTTGCTGATATATATTTCGAAACGCTTCGCAATTAAGGGCTATATCACTTATGTAATGTTGAGACGGGCCTTCAAGCGCATGAATTGAATATAAGTAATAAAATCTTATTAGAAAAGAATTCAAATGAATTCAACATTTTAATATTGGAAAAAAAAAATCCATTTCTGAAATAACAAAAACAGTGAGTACGATAGTTCATCAAAGGATATTTATGGATCGTTCCTGTTCAGATGGAAAACTTGATCAATTTCTCCACTAGGTTACTTAAACAAAAATATGTTTTATTATTCGTTTTCCATTGAATTCAACTTCGCAGTTTTGAAATAATCCTAGCTTCATTTCAGCAAAATTCGTTTCGAATACATTGTTCCATAAGAAGTTTTTCCAGATAATACACAAGAATTCATGGCAGAATTAATTCTCTTGGACAAAAGTTGGGCAAATTATGATCTTTCAATACATTCATGATTAAGTCTCCCAAATGAATGATAACAAACTAATGAAGATGAAATGGAACATACTTGTCTGGTTCAGCAATTTTCGAGGAATCGAGAAATCATTTCGTTGCATTGCTCTACAAGAATGAGATGACTGCAGATCCGGAAATTCTATTAGTAATAATATCTATTATTTACAAATAAATAATGAAGTCATTCGAGTAAAACAGAAAAGCACTTTATTTATATACCCTCATTATTACCTTAAATTCACTTAATTCTCTAATCGAAAACAAACTATCTTACAGAATAAAGTCAAAAGTGCTTATTCTCCATTTTTTCGCACTGACTTTTTTCCTCACATCGAATAAATCCTCATATGATTAAATTTTAATTACTGCCTTTCAAATGGAGTGATTAAATCTTTGTTTTGATTTGTTTTAAAAGTATTATATCAGAAAGTCAAAATCCTCAATGATATATGAAAGAAAGCCTTACTCTAACTTATTCGCCCAAGGTCATTTGAGTTTAAACTTTTTCACTCATGAAGAGACAATTTTAGCCTTTTCCAGTTCTTTTTCTAAAATATTACAAACAATTTCCAGTGAACTGGTAACAAGTTAATTTTCCATCTTCATCCCCAGAACAAAATTTCCAATGGATCAACAAGCCCCAAACTATATCCACACGTAAGTCACTCTCCCACAAAACCATCTATGAAAGGTGACAAATGACAATGGCCAACAGCCAACACAACATATAAATCGGCCTGTCTTGAAATCCTTCGTCTCTATTTGTGCTCACCTTATTGCCTTCAACTTCTGTCATATTTCGAGGAGACATGAATAGCGGAAGGCAAAGTATAGCGATAAAATGATCAAAAAAATTGTAAGAATAAAGGGATCATCATTCCATATTAAATTGATCATTTCGTGTAACTTTCTCGTGATCTCACTTCTCAGCCAATTGTTCTTTTCCTGGTAATATTTAAATTAACATCCTACAGAATTACGTTCTTAAAAATAATATATATGAAAGTTTACACACATAATACTTTCAACTCGATTTCAATTTGGATATTCCTTGGCTTGAGACGCGTTACCAATTCTTATCTGCGGGATTTGACGAACTTCGCTTACAAGAATGTCTTGAAATTCGCATTTTACGTATCAGAAAAAAAGGAAAAATGTCTTCATGTATGCTTCCGAATCTTCCTTGCAAATTATTCATCTTTTATGTTATTTATTTATTAAATTTTTCTTTGTAATATTATCGTTATCTCTAAACAGATAATTACGCATTGCATAAAAATCAATTTTTTTTAAAAAAAAATAACTGAATTTTGTTCCGCACCATAATATGATGAAGCTATAGTTTTCGCTAGAAACCATGTATTTCAAAATGCAATACAAATGCAGGTAAAAAATCTCCATATTTAATGCACAAGTAAACAGTGCAGTTTCTGTTGAAAAGGCGTTTTACGCCGATTTCAAAAACTCGATATGGACCCAAAATTTTTTGAAATGATTTCGTTACAAATAAACAACCAAACTTCCGGAATGATCTAAATTATTTAAATAATTCGAGGCTAACGATACTTAGACAACAGAATGAAATGACAAACATAACAAAAAGAAATATCTAAAAATGAGGTGCAAATACATGAAAAAGCATCATTTTACTTAATGAAAAGAAAATCCTGCACCATCTAAATTGATTAAAACTCAAAAAAAAAAAATTCTTGATCCCAATTGTTAGCAATTTAAGTTGCCTAACCCAACTTTACCACGCTGCAAATTTTGATTTCTTCAATAATTATCAGCTTAAAAATCATAGGAACTAAGCAATACCCCTACTAATACAAAAAAGTAGATTTAATATTTAAAAAAATAACACTAAAAATTAATTCCATGTAATTTCATAAAAATGTTAGACCGTATGCCAGACAAATCTTTGAAATTACATTGAAGCAGTTTGGCACAACTTTCCGAATCCGAAAAACATAAATCAAACTGCTGAAATTGAAGTTAATACATAATATCGCAGAAAAATGCATTGAAAAGTGTATCAAACGTTGCAGACATCTTAAATGAGCAAAAACAAAGTGTAAAAAATCCCAAATATTTACAGCAACGTTTTTACGATATTTTTACGATATCATCCAAACAATAGCGTAGAAAAAGTGATTATTTGAAAGAAAAGTAATTTTAAATTATTGCGTTTATACAATAACAGAGTACATAATAATATGTCGAGATCATCACTTCGAAAAAAATTTCTACCATTCAGTGCGCGCAACTGAAAATTTATTTTCTGGAAACTGCTGTATTATTTTTAATGAATTCTTTTATACTTCTAACAAATAACAAAGCCCATTCAGTTTAAATTAGTTGAAGGACACAATACAAATTCTTTACTTTGGATCGAAGTTAATAACAGAGATGCACACTGAATGATTTTCTAATTAGTACATTTTTAAAACTTTTATATTTTGAAGTTTTTTCGAATTTTTAGAATTTAATCAAACTAAAAATTACTAAATATATATTGTATATATATAAACTAAACATTTTTGATCAGTCATATACGATGAATAATGATATAGAAACTTTTTTGTGAACAATACAATATGAATTTCGATATCGAAATTTAATAATGAGAAGCACATTACACAGCGGTCAGTAATGTTTTCTTCGAACATGTAAAAATAAATTTCACAATAATTTTTAGAAACTTATATTGCTCAAGCAGCAGCACCATTGAAAGCCTGAAAGAATGAAGAGTAAGTTAAATTAATGTAATTGAAATGAGTTTTTCGATTATCAACAGCTTAAAGATAGAGTAGCAATCTTTTTCAAACAGCAGCAACTCTTTTTCAAAACTTTTGTCTTATATTCTCATGTTGATTTATTTCTTCAGAAAAAAATTTCAGTCATTCAAATATTGTTTATTTAGCAGATGAATTGGAAAAATTGATAATAAACTATCGACACTATCGATAAACTATCGACAATATTACTTACTGAATTAAATAAACTTCGACTATTTTGCTCCGTCTTTATGTTATTAGGAGATACAGGATTTGCTTCGATGAGTGAACATCTTTTAGGTTGAGTTGGTTCTACCTCCCCATCTTCTGCACTCCTCTCTGCTACTCTTTTCCTTCCATTGTTTATTTGCTTAAATTTAGCGTAAATGAATTCAATTTGAGAAATCAAAAGCATTGCTGCAACAAGAAATTTATGAATACGATTATAATAATTTCAATTTTTTTGCTACTCCTTACCCAGTCTGTTTCGTCAGTATTCATCGAGTGTTGCAATTCACTATTTCCGCTAACATCATCCACGAGAAGCTGTGAAGTTGGAGATCGGTTGCTAGTTGTTGTAACTAAAATCTAATTGAAATTTGAAACCCTCACTGACGAAATCAACAAGCAGTAATAGGAAATAAGTTATAAAGTTTCATGCTAATGAAATAAAGTTTCATGGTAATGAAGTAAAGTTTCATGGTAATGAAGTAAATGAAATTCCAGGTTACCTTCTACAGTTGAATGGTTGTGAAAGATCATTCTGTTGGCTTCATTCTGTAAGAATTTCAGGAAATTTACAATGAAAAAAAAAAACTTGGTGCAAAGAAAAAAATTTTCGAACAAATCACAAATGAGAAAAAAAGAGTGAAAATAATACAAATTAATTCCATGATTAACAGGTCAATTACTTACTGATGGCTTTCTTTCTACTTGACTACTCGAATCAACACGAATATCACTACAGCCTGAAATGCTCGCTACTTCTTTAGGAACTGTTTCTGCATTGTCGGAATCTATAAAATTATGTCTATTGTTTAAAAGCTGAGAAATTCCAATGAAAAAATATAGGTAAAAAAGACGGAAATGATATGAATTAATTCCATGATCGATAAGCCAAGCATTAATTTAAAAAAAAAAATCAGTTTGTAGGAAATCAGTTAACGGTAATATTAAAAAGAAAATGCACCTATTGCTACTGAAGTTGCTGATGGTGCTGATGGTACAGCTACATCGTTTTGTACATTTCTATTGACTTCCATTCCAGATAATGATGTAGAAGGTGATGCAGCCTCCTGAAATAATCAGTTAAAAATGCTTTAATTGAATTGGTCATCTATCTTATCTCCCAAAAACTATTTGTTGCTTAACTAGTTTAACCATTTTACATCTGATTCATGGTCTATTATTCTTTATCTAATTTATTTTGAAAGATGAACTAACCGAAGAGTTACAGGAAGCGATGCTTGATGTTTCACTCTTTATCTTGCTTTGCGATGTGCCTATAAGCTGTTGATTTTGAGAAACTGCAATTCGTCGCCTCTTTGGTGCCTTTCTTCCTTTAGTTAGATCTTCCATTTTCAACCATTTTATGAGTTCTGTCTTACGAAGATAATGTGGTATCACCTGAAAATAATAAAATTCATTAATTTTTAGTTTCTAAAAAATGATGAAAATTAAAAACTCATCATGTTTTTACTTAAATTAAAAAATTCATATGGGAAAACCATAACAATTTAAAAAAAAAAAAAAATAAAACCAAGTCACAGCGAAAACAGAAATGCATACACTCATTCCTTCTACATATATATTTTGAGTAGTAGCCATGCTATTCAGAAGATCCATAAAGCTTTGAACTTCGTGTTGAATATCAATTTTTCTGCTTACAGTTTTATTTAAATCTAAGCCAATAAACCAAATTCGACATCGAGGATTTCTAGAACAAATCCAATATATTAAAAAATTGTATGCACTTTTTATTTATTCAGTATTAGATTTTTAATTATCTACGAATTTAAATAATGGAAACAACTAATACAGGACAGCACTTACTGAAGAGAAATTTGAACTGGAAAAGGATCATTTCGTGGCTGGTAATATTTCGTATGTACGTGGCACACCCTGATGCTATCACGACGTTCCAGATTTGCGATCAAAAATCGGATCTTAGATTCGACTAGTCCACACCATACTAATTCGTCTTGCTAAAAATTGGAAATAATAGACATTTGTGTGTTTTGAAAATATGTTAAAATTAATATATTAATAGTGATTCGTTTCTCATTTATACTTATTAAATTACTAGCTGGACGCGAAGCATGGCAGAGTCCAGCTAGTCAACAGGGGTCGACCACGCTTCGCGCGTCCGGCTCCAGCTAATCTATTTAAAGAAAAACATTAATATTCGTTTGCTCAAAATCTTAAACTTCTGAAAATTCTTAAATACGCGCTTTATCTGTTAATTCAAAACCTTGTCGAAAAGTTCAAATATATTGTCTCGAAAATTTGATAAAACTTTGCATTCAAATATGCGCATGTTTTTATACGGGTTGCTGCAGCTCAGTTAGGTTAAGTGGAAAAAAAGAAAAGAGAAAGCACATGTTTCTAGTGTTGGGAAAAAAACTGATACTTTGCAATTGATTTGTAGTTTGGTTGGATTGGAGATTGATTCTTGCCATTGTAAATAGCCTAGGTCAGGAATAAATATGAAAAGGTTTTTTGTGTCTTGTGTAACGGAGATGAATACTGTTGAGAAATGTTTTATTAATTGATGAATAGTGTTTCCTCATAACGAACAATTATCAAAGAAGATTCAGACAAATTAATCATTGTTATTTTTTCCTGTATCAATAACAGAGATGAATACTATTCAAGTGAACAGTCCGATATTTCTACTGTTATTCTACTCGCTTTGAATTGTCGAACTGGAACATTTGGAACTCCGAACTGTTGTAGTTGCTGCGCCGATCTTTACTGTTTGTCTGTGAATTGGAGCATTTTGGCAGTAACATATTTTTCATCCCTTTGAAATTATGTCGCGCCATTTGACTTTTAGTATTTCTTGTTCATAATTATTGTCATAGCATTATCTAACATCTTTCAGTTTTCGCCCACATCTAATATGTTTAATTTCACATTATTTCCAGGGGTAAATATTTTTTGTTGTTCCATTGTCTGTGTAGTATAGAGATTGTCATGCTTGCCGACCCTAGAACATGCAACATAAAATTTTTCCAGTGAGAAGCAATCCATGTCCAGATTTAAACCGCACAATTCTAAAAATTGACCTTGAGCTCAAAAAGTTATTTTGTTGATGGTGAATAAAATCGAATTGGGAATTGCTATCTCTTAAACTGAAATGGTAAATTCGTTGGAATCATAGGAATAAGAGGAATAAAGACATCTTCACCTTTGAAAGATCCTGTCAAGATTGTTGCTATACGACATTGCTCATTAATTCTTTTACTGGAAAATGTAAGTCATCTTAAAGTTTTAGCTGACTGATATTTCGTGACATGATAATTAACATATCAATTTCCAATTGTAGTGCGTGCAATGGCATCTCTGGCAGATCGAGTGAATTCAAAAAATCTGTCATTTAATTAACGACTTAATCTACTTCCACAATAGTGTCGACTGACTTGTATGTGACTGCCTCGCTTTAAAAGTTAGATTGAATAATGTTGTGGAGCTTGTCGAGCGTCTTAATTCTTAGCCGCAAGAATAATTTTTTCACTCAGCCAATAATGATGCTTATAATTGATTTGAATATCGAGAAATATTTTTTCAACCAATTCTTCTTTTGATGTTACTAAATTGCAGAAGTTATGAAGCAATGAAATTCGTCCTGTGGTTAATCAATCGGCACCTTTCCGTTCCCAATTTCCAGCAACTGATGTGAGAATATTCCAGCTGATCGATCGTTTTGCAGCTAAATATGCATATTTGTAGTTAATTTTAACGTCTTTACGTGTCATCACGAAGTGAAATATTTCAGATAAGTATTTATTTCGTTCATTGATATCAATTAAGGAATAGCAGGTAATGTTTGCCTGAAATCTCTTCCACGTAAATAATCGATAAAGAGCGTCGACCGATTTTTTGCGCGCCATTGTACATACATCCGAAACAATAAATTTGCATTTTTTCAATACTTTCCCCATACTAGATGCTTTGAAAATATTGTATGTATTGCACGCTCAATAGCAATTTTGAAGCGAAATGAGCAGTTCTTCCACCTGATAACAATGTTGCGACTATTCCGGACGATGTAAGAGCTCAGGTTTGGAATCGATTTGTTGCCAGAATCAATCTAATTAGGAACGTTTTACTGATTCCTTCTAGAGCATCTAAAGAGAAGATTTCTCCAACTCTCTGACAGTTGGCATAATTTGATCACAAATGCCTTTTTGCTCAAAAATTAACTTAAGAATACTTGATTTTATATGTGACAAAAGACTAGTTGTGTTGTAATTTTGTCCGCGACTTAATTTTATGTCGACCGAAACAGCAGCAGACCGATTCGGTATTGGCATTCCCAAATGATTGAAAACTTTGTTCGCAATTTGTAAACAAACGTTATGAATAAATAATAATAAACAAGTGAAGATATATGAAAAAAATTTTAAAAAGAAAGAAATAATATAAATTGCATTAAATTATAAGCCACCAATACTTCTGATGGAGTTGAATATTTAATCTATGGAAAATGAAGAAAGTTATGAGTTAATTTTTAACATTAAATTTACATCAAATTAAGTTAAATTAAATTAATCGGAGAAGATTAACTGAGCAAAAAATTGATCCTAAAAAACATTTAGATTTAATTTAATAAAATTTCTTTAGATTAAATTGATGCCTTTTTATAAACAAATTAAGCTAACTTTTATTTTAAAAAAAAATTTCAATCCCCAAATTTAACAGGTATTTAAAATTTCTTTTCCAGATTTGTTACAAACGCAAAAATTTTTATATTTATATGCCATATAAAAAAGCATTTTAATTCTTTCTATCATTTTTTATTTCTTTCTTTGGATAAATCTACGTAATGTAATTAGCATAGCAAAAAAGAGAGAGATGGAAGGTATGGGGAGAATGAGAGAAAAAAAGAAAGGCGGATTATCATTATTACTTATTATTCAATTATTAATTTTTATTAGAAAAGTGGGGGAAGAAGGAGAAAGAGAGAAGAAAAGATAAGTGGGTTCTTATTGTTATTATTAGAAAGATGGAAGAAGAAGAATGAGAGAAGAAAAGGAAGGTTTATTATTTTCACTACTAGACAGATAGGAAAAAGAAGGAAAAAGAGAGAAAAAAAGGAAGGCGGAATCAATAAACTCCGCCCTCTCAAGTACTTTTAGCTATCACGCACGTAATACGTAAAACAAAGTAAGTATATTTATATATGAGCACCCGCCTACTCGAATGAAAAGTTATGTCAAAATTTGAAAAAAATCGGTGGAGAATTTGAGAAATTCATTGCGAAGTAACAGGTAGCATTTACATTTTTATTTATATAGATTAGTCACTAATCATATGATCTAGTCTAACAAGAGTTACAACTCACCTCAGTCGCCGATAAACAAAGAAGCGCTAAGAAATGCTTGTAACGACTGAAGAAATTAACTTCCTCAAACAGTGTTGACCATTCAGCTTTTCCATCCATTATGTCGTTAATAGTAATAAGACCTT
>KZ270010.1:433734-521915 GCA_002249935.1 Onchocerca flexuosa | reverse complement strand
AAAATTGAAATTGCATATATTTTTAATTTTTTTTTTTTTTTTTTTTTTTTTGCTTAAATTGCAACAGTTCTTTAAAAATCCATTCTTTATTTCCTTCCTGTGGAAGGGTTTTCTCATATATTCGAAGATCAATAAAAATTTTATTACTAAAAAAATTTTAATTTAGATATGAAGGCAGAATTGTTCAGAAACATTGAAACATTGCAGGAGAATGTTGTAGTTAAAAAGAATAAAAGCAAAATAAGAACAATTCTCGATGTGATTTCCATAGTTGCGATGCACATCTCATGATTTTCTACTTATGATACATTCCATAATTGCTCAGCTACTTCTTTTGCTTTAATTCCCGGATAATCTTAGAAATTCTCGAAGTTTTGCACAAAAAAAACCTGTTTAATTTAAAACAAATAAATCGAAAAAAAATTATCAAGCCATTAACATCGTTCTAGTTCATTGAAACAAAAACAGAAAGGTGATGTCCAGACAAAAAGAATTCGTTCATTACTGTAATTAAAGTTTGATATTTAACTAATGAAAAAATAAGAACGGAAAAAAAAAAAAAAACGATATAACCGAAAAAGTTTGGTCATTTTCTGAACTAATTTCATCGAAAATCATTAAAGTTTTGCTAGTTTTTACTTTCATAGATCAATGATTCCTGAAGTTGTAAATGCTCGTAGAACTTATTTTTCCAACTTGTTAAATTCAATTAAAAGTATGTTTGAAGAAAATATTGTTCATTAAACCAGATTTCGATAATGGGGATGATAATGTTGTACCACATTGTGGTACTTTCAACGCATGGAACTAATAAACATCTTAACTTTTCAGTATCGTCACTTTTTCCAATATTTTAAAAAATTCGTCATTTTCCTCTTTTTTCTCTTCATTTGCCAATAATATGGCGATCACTCATCGTGCTTTTCACAGTAAACTGCATTGATTTCAATGCTCATCACTTCACTTATCTGATGAAGCAATTAAATCAAATCCTTATTATTATTAATTAAATTTTAATTTTGTTCCGAAAATTTTCATGCAAATCTCGCATAGTTTTTTGACTTATCTCCAATATATTTTATCTTGGTTACATTTTTTATTTTTTCCAAGTTTATTTATACTTGTCTCAATTATAATATAGATATGAAAGTTTTGCTGTAAAAATTCTAAATGAAATTCTGGTTTTAAAATTTCCGATTCATTTTAATTCATTTTAATTTTTAAAGTAATTCTCAATTTCGTTGCATCATCCATATGATATTTCATTCATAATTATCAATTTAATTCTGTTCTTAAAAAATTATCGATGTGTAAAAAATAAAAAACTAACAACTTAGGGACATATAAAAAGACATAAAAATTGGTATTTAAAGAAATAGGAAGGTTTTCATAATTGTTTTTTTTTTGTATACTACAATTTTCGCTTATATAAAACTACTGGTTGAACAAAAAAATAGACTCAATTTGGCTATAGAATTGAAAATGATATTTAAATGAATGAAGTTTTCAGATAAAGCGATATGCATCATTTACTGTAATTTTTTTTTTCGAGAAATTTCTCAATAAATCTTCTACATTTCACAAACTTGTGAATAATTAAAAGAAATCATTTTTATTAACACAGTAAATTTATATATTTTTATTTTCATAAATTGAAAATGCTGTATTAGGCAATCCATTGTTCTGAAGACGATACCAGTGCAATAATAATTTAGCACAACAGATCATTACAATTCCCGTTATAAATTAATGTTCAGTATAAGTAAAATGAATTCTGTGAAGCAACGAACAAACTAATAATTCGCAAAATCGAGACCTAATAGATAAATTCTAGCGACACAAAACAATAATCCGTCACTAAATCAGTCTGAACTATAATTAACCGAATTATTGAAATAACTGTATAATATTCCCTCTAGAAAAATTAATCTAATCCGTGTCCCCAACCATGACGCCATTCTGCTGGATAATCCCATGTTCCAGATCCATGTCCATGATCGTATTCATACGGGGCAACCCATCTATCGTGATGTCCATGATGAAAATGATGATGAGGATGATGATGAGGCTCTGGCACGACATCATGATTACGATATGCTTTATGTGTTTCATGACCTGAAATATATTGAAAATGAAAACGATAATTCTAGCAGCAATGGTACCATATAATTTTCGAGGCAACTTTCGACCCCATTATTGTTTGAGAAGTTTTTTCCGAAAATCTTGACAAAAAGTAGTAGAGAAAAATTTTGATGCACCTTTAGAGTAATCTTTTTCACCCACATGATCATATCCTTTGCGGAAATCATCGGCCCAACTATTGTGAAAATTTTCACCGTGTTCGTGAGCATTGAGACCGTTTGCATCATTATGGTATCCTTTTCCATGTTTACCCCAGCCAGATGCTTCATGCGCATCTGAAAATCAATTTCAAAAAATTTTTCTGTCAAAATTTGTGTAAATGGCATTTGTTGTAAAATTTGAACAATCAAATACATTTACACTTTTTGCAATATTTTTTTTTTCTTTGCAAATAAAATATTATCTTCAAATGTAATATCAAATTTATCACCTGATTCATGATCTTTTAAAGCATGATGTAAACGATTAGCTCCAATTTTTTGACGATGTTTTTCATCTGTGTAAAATTGCTCCACATGATATTCCGGTTGTTTATATTTATAATCGAAAAATCCGAATGTTTTCGCTTTGATATCTTCAGAATTTCATCATTTTGTCATTAAATCAAATTTTACTTGCTTTTCTTACGTTGAAAAAGCAATGTCTAATACATTTCGAAAGATATATAATAAAATAATTGTTTAAAATTATTTTTTTTTTGACAGATAAAAATCAAATTAAAATTTCATTGCTAAAACATTAAAAATCTTTTCCATGTTCCTGAAATACTTTGTTACTAAGACTTTTTCAATGAAATGATACCTTTTCCAAGACTACTGGCCTGATCAATATGCTTCGATGCACCTTTCTCAGCAGCAGCTGAAGCATGTTTACCGGCACCTGCAGCTGATTTTAAAGCATGCTGTTCAGCTTCCTGTTTTACCGCATGATTGAAAATTGCCGAATCTTTTTCCTGATGTTCATCCTTCTTAATCAGGTATCCGCTATCATGCCCATCACTCCAGTCATTCCATGCAACATTATATCCATCTTTCCCTTTATGATGCTCCGGAATGGATTGCCAGTGAGCACTTCTTGAAATTGTTAAAATTATTAATTACTTCTCTATCAGTGATACACTTATGTTATTTTCTGTTCTTTCAAGGAAAAATGAATTTTTCCAGATTTCGAAAAATTTATTATTTTCTCATCCCCTACCTTTCATCTTTACTATTTCATTTGAGATACATGAAGAAAAAAAAAAAAAAAGAAAAAAGGAGCTTGAAAAGAGCCATAATTTCTAAATTTGTCTATTGCATTAATTATTACATAATTAATAATATTTTTTGGGGAAATTTCTGGGAAAAACATACCGCGGTAATCGTATGCAATAAGAAAGTGTAGAAATAATAGCAACAAAGAATGAAATTTTAAGAAGCATTCTTTGAATTTTTCGGTTTAATTGCTATATATTTCTTTCAAATTAAGGATAATAATGCATGAAATTTAAGCTGAGAGAATTTAAAAAGAAAAACGATACTCAATGAACAGATGCAATTTGTTTATATATAATATTTGTAAGTCGGTCAAGGCTAGTTTTTCCAACTGTAGATTGTTGTAGCTTTAATTATGCAGAAACATAATAATGACTGCTTCTTATAAACTTCAAACGAGCTTTTCCTCAGTGGATCATCACATCCGGGTTGAAAACATGTTCTTCGCCCATGTACATTCCAATAGTTCTGTAATACGCATGAAATTGAGCATTAAATATAATATCTTGTAAAATTTGCTATGCCAAAAAAAGGTTTATAGTTAGAAAACTCGTTCTTATAAAGAATATTTGCAAGAAAATTCAATTTTTCTCACAAAAGAAGGATACAGTATACAAAAAAAAAAAAGAAAAAAAATCAAAAGGAAACCTTGGGACATTATTTAGAAAAAATTAAAAAGATTTTAAAATAGAATTAATCAGATCTCCAAATTTCTGGATGTTTACGGAAAATCTCTCTGAGCAATTTTTGAATCAAATTATTACTTGTGCGGGATTATCAGAAAATTGCTCGTGAATTATTTGGAAACAATATATTTGTCTTATTAGATCTCAATGGTGCACAAATATTATCAGTAAAGTAATTTTTATTTGCGTTCCATCCTTTTTTTTTTCATTATGATACATCTCGTTTTCCTGTATTCAGCATATTAGTGATCATTTAATATCCTAGCTTTGAATTATGACTTTGAGAACTCATTTCAACATGTGAATTCTGAATTTATTGAATATTTGGATATATTGCTTGATGATTGGTATAAAAGTTCAAGAAAAAATTTCCCGATATTTTGAATAACATGACTAAAATGTTAAGAAGTTCTTTCCTGATTATTTATTATGCATTTTGAACAAAAAACATGAATCATTAAGAAAATGATACTAGCACTTTGATGAATTTTCTATGAGTTAAGTGTATTACAATTCAAATTAACAATACATAGCATGAACAGGAGATTCAACATTTTCTTCTGCCGGTTTTTCCTTTAATATCGACTCTTATATATAAGTATGCCACTGGCTTGGTCTTTCAAAAATCGATCTTCAATAAGCAGAAAAGTCAAGGCAGGAGATTACACAGAAAGATCTTTAATGGAATTTTATCGATAACAGAATACCATTGGCTAAGAGATCTTGTAGGAAGTAAATTTAGAAAAAAAAAAGAAAAAATGTAAGGAAAATTTGTGACTTCATATAAATAGTGCAATTAGTAAATGAACAAATTTTGTTGTGTAAATATACAATAAAACGCCTAGCATACTAAAAATAATACAATACAAAAAAGTAAATTGAAGTCGCTATAATGAATTTACATGGCATTAACATTTTAGTATCAAAAGTTCTATAAGACTCAATTATATTAAGAAATAGCTTTAATGACCTACTGAAATTATGTTTTTCGCATCAAAATGTAGCTGGTTCTTACATTTCTAACTTAAAAATTTCAATTTATATACATAGATTGGAATTAGAACCTCAAACACATATTGTGAACTAACAAAGTTCAACACATATATTCCTTTAGGCGCAAAAGTATTACAAAATAATATGGCAGTGAGATAAAAAAAAAAAAACTCGAGTATATTGCCACGAAATAAATATGAGATCCCGTTTCAGCTGAATTTAAGATTTACAACATCCGTGCAAATTGTTCCAATCGATCAGTATCTGATACAGTATTTGCAATCGATTGCTGCAAATTCGACGACTGAACAACTTCTGCTTCTAATTGTGAAACGGCACTGCAAACATCCTTCGCAAGGACATTTTTCATTCCAGAATTATCATCTCCTTTCTCTTTCATGTTTTTGTTACTTACATTATCACCGATTTTTTCATCCAAGAGCTGCAAAGAAGTAGAATAGTAATTTATTTAATTAAATTAGATTGGAATTAGATCTGACTAAAAAATTAATTGATCAATCGTGATATCTGAAAAGGCTCTATCATTTCAGTAAATAGATTAAATATAACTAGAGACAAAAAAATCACAAAGCCTGTTTTATAAACAATTAAGATATTTAAAATACTTGGCCAGCAGTAGATCCAGCTCGTGAACGGCGCACAGTGATTGTTTGTGGTACATCCCAGGTAGGAATTTCAGGTTTCTGTGGAGATTTTTTCTTCGCTGGCGGAGACACTGAAATCGTAGATGTGTTTTCTTGTGAAACAGATGACTGGCTGCTCCTAAAATAACAAGTTCCAAATTTAACCTTAAATGATAACAGAAATATTGAAATAAAACAATATAAAACACCAAAATATTCAAAAAAGATTTGTTTTTGAAATAATGAAATTCAGAATAAAGAAAATTGTAGTCTAAACACGCACTTTAAAATCCGAATATTTTTTTCGGAACTGCTCGTATATTTCCTTTTCTCCAGCATTATATTGTAATCTCCTCGACTGGATGGTGGTCGGCTCAAGGAAAGATCTTCTTAAAAAATTCGAAAAACAGCAACGCTAAATTTCAAATTTTAAGTTGCATTCAAAAATAATTTCAAATTTAGGTAAAACAGAAATTATACCAGTAGTTACTGAAGACGCTTTTGATCCCTGTGTGTTAATTTTTATTTTTGTTTTTAAGGCATTGACATGGCAAATTTCTTTCGCTCGCAGCTGAAAAAAAAAAAAAAATGTTTCTTGAAAGAAAAGGAATGTATCTGCAACCTTGCTTAAATAAATTACGATAATCGTTATCTACCAAGAATTCCATTTCATGCAATAATACCTTCATTAATGGTTGCTCTAACTGTGTGTAAGAAAAAATTAAAATATATTATATGGATTAAAATCTAATTAAATCTTAAATGAAAAATGCCACTATATCATCATCGAAATCATTGATTTAGTAAGTAGCAATCTAGTTTTAACAGTGACTACTTTTTTTTCCGAATATTAATCAATTTATCTTTAATAACTCCAACAATTCACCTGAAATTCATGTTCACCATCGACTACCTGTTTTTCACCGTCTTTTCCTTTATGCTTTTTCATTTCTTCCAACTTATGAACTACAAAGAAATTATTGAAGAAACCATTATGAAAAACAATTAATAAATAGATTAGGTTCCAGAGTTAACCCGTTCATATAATAATGAATCTCAACTGAAAACTCTCCTTCCCAGTCAACACAGACTGAGTCAAGTATAAACATATAAATACAAAGTCAGAATACAATTCATGATTTATTTAATTAAATGTCGTTTTTAACAATACCAATATTTGAATTTTCAAATCAAAAATTTCGTCCATTTGAAATTTCTTGAAAAAATAAACATACGCGGCTTAACTATATTTCGAATACTTCCTGGATCGATGGCAACAGATTTCGTGCAGTCAAATGTCTTATAAATACCAATAAGACGATCCGCTAACTCAAACATGTTATTTCGTAAAGAAATGATGATAAACTGTGCATTTTTGGTGCGATCCTGAAAAACATCATTTGTTCTAGCGAATTTAATTCAATCATCTATATTTATTTCTTTAATTTTTACATTAACTGCGACATTTGAATGTATTCAATCATCATAATTAAATACATTTACTTGTTCAATATTTACTCAATCAATTTCTGCCTAACAATAAAAAATAAAAAATGAATGAGTAAATGTAGAACTCTCATGACTTAAGCAGAATTCATATTGGTTTGAATAACGATAACTTAGAGCAAATGTAGTCGATTGGATAAGAAAACATTTCAATGCTTGAAAAGCACACCATAAATCATAAAAATGAGCACTTATTATTTTGTCATCAAAGATCAACAGAAAATGTCAGAGAAATAGAGTAAAGAGAAAAACAAATATTTATATAAATAAATATCAGTGTAAGATACATGAAATAAAATAAACAAAGCATAAATATCATTTTTCAAAAAAAAAAAAGTGAAGAACTTCAAAGAGCAAAACTGAAATTTGTAACATATTTAAACTATACCTTAATGTAATGTCCAATAATTGATACATTTCTAAAATCCAGAGCGGCATCAATTTCATCCATGACATAAAGCGGTGTTGGTCGATAATGATGTAAAGCAAAAACCAGAGCCAATGATGACAACGTTTTTTCACCACCGGACAGATTAGTAATTTGCTTCCAGGATTTTTTCGGTGGTCTCACACTGAAAATATCAGCATAGTGAATTTAAAAAAATAAATATGGGCAATGAAAATGAGAGGAAGTTTTCTTTGATTTTGCATAATCTATTTTCATCCTCTACCAATGAAATTCAGAAAATTCAATTCAATTACGTTGAAATACAAGCTTACCCAAAAGAAACACCTTCACTGAACGGATCGAGTGAATCAACCAAATCCAAACTAGCATCACCACCTAATGTTATCATCTGATACATTTCTTTCAGTGCTAAACCAATTCGTGTAAAACCATCCATGAATTCATTCATTCGTTGTTTCTTTAATTGTTCACAAAATTGACGATGTTTATCACGCTTCGTTGATATATCAGTTAAAGCTTCTACTTCACGGTCATAACGTTCCAGCTAAAAGGTACTCAAAAAATAAAATGATATCACTTTCTTATCATAACTAACAATTAAAAATATAAAGGACCAATAAGTTTTGATCCAATTTCTGCTTGAATTTCAAATAAGATAATTTAATGATGAGAAAACCCAGCTTTAGTGATAAATTTTTACCAACTTTTGTAAAAACAGATTTTCCAAATTCACTACGAATACAATCCAAAGAATGGAATTTGACAGGGAGATTAAAATCTACACTATATCTTTCTTCATCGAATTGTGTTCAACAGAATAAATTATATTCCATACCTTTGTGACATACTCTAGCAAACCATTTGTATTCAACACTTTACCAGCCTTCCGCTTTTCCAAATTTGCCAAAGTAAATCTGAAAAATTTCCAAAAATTTGACCACTCTAAAAAAAGCTAAAGATCAATCCAAATGAAATAATTCAGAATGTTACACAATACTTCATATCCTGCAGATTAAAATTTTTGATTTCTTCATCGGAATATTCTGGTATATTCTTGTACCGTACAATACCATCCTTATCCGTCTCGACCGTAATCTCACCACTCTGAAAAAAGAAAATATAGCACTATTTGATTTGCGACCAAATTAAATCCACTTTATAATTTGCTTAAAAACTCCAAAAAAGAAAATTACTTTCAATTTTTTGAAGAATTCATGTTCAACTTTCATAGCTTCTTGCAGTATATAGTCATCATCCTCTTCCTCGCTCGACTGAAGTGATTCCGGTAAGCGATCCAAACATTTGACATAAGAAAAGTGCAAGGTTTCGATCTATAATGTTGATGTTTTGAAATTTCCTATGCCAGTTAGATCTAGTAAATACTACTTGCCATAATAACACGACTGCATAACTTAACAATGCAATAAAAACTAATGAAGTACATGACATTCTTAGTTTTATAACTATTAATATTTATATATTAGGGAATCATAGGAGAACTTGGAATGTCAGAGGAAAACAAAAACAGTACCGGTTTCTGAATCTTTCCCCAAAATTTCTTCCCCTTGTTAATGTTATTCATTCGTATATTTGATCAATATTTATTTTAGATATGGATAACTTTTTTCTATTCAATTACTGTAACAAATAAGCTTACTTTGCCCTCAATCATGACTAGTTTTCCTTGTTTGTGTTCCAGAAATCTCATATGTTCAATAAGAGAACGTGTCAAATCAGCACATTTCTTCTTAAGCTCAACTTCTTCAACATCTAGTTCAGAGTTTTTGTTGAATGCTTCCTTCACTTTAATTTCAGCTTCTTTCATCAATTTCTGCAAATTTTGAATTATCTTAAAACCGATTGAATTTACTGCTAAATGAGATATGATCATCTCCAATGATTTTCGGAATGCAATATTGAAATTAGGTCCATAAAAGGAAAATATATAGCTGAAAATGGGCATATAATAAAAAATACATACTAGACAGTAAAGACATTTTTGTAGAAATTAGGCAAGAAAAATAATAAATTTATTCAGAAGTCACATCCATTAAAATCCTGTTGCTTGCTTTCATTCTCTTCAAAACCCATATCAATAATTAAAATAATTACTAGATATTCTTGATGAAGGAATAAAGTTACCTCCTGTTGTATTTTCTCCTTTGTTAGCCGATTGATATCCTCTTCCCGAGTATCTTCAGTTAATTCAAGTTCTTTAATTGCTTCGTCAGTTTCACGTTGATCGGTTTCAAGATCATTTTTCCTAAAATACTATCGAAACTAATTTCTTATAAAATTTTCAAATAATGCAATATTTTATCATATCTCAAAATGTCAAACCTGCTCAACGCTTTATTCATATTTCGTTGAGCATTATTGAGTACACTCTGTTCTTTCGTTGCTCCCTTCGATGCATTTTCTTTCCTAAAATGATTCTTAATTTAAAAAAAAAAAAAAAAAAAAAAAAATTTTTTAAAAAAAAAAAAAAAAAAAAAAAACCGTTTCACCCGAAAATGAAGGATTTGAAAAAAGAAACAAATGACATCTACTTCAGAAGCAAGTAATGAACTACACAAATTTCTGAAAACGTACTTCGCTCGGACTTCATCAAGTTCCTTTTGGTAAGGACCTACAATTCGATCATAGACTTCCTGAATCTTAGTATTTATTTCAGCCACTTTTTCACGAACTTCATCAGCTGCTTCTAATGCTTTATCACGAGCTAGAAACAATGATTGTTGTTAGAAATGAAAAACTAAATTCTTAATCTCTTGAAAAAGTTCAATTTGTCATTGAAGAATTTAACCTTTGGTTAGTTCTGCAACTTCAGCCTTTTTCTGTTGTATATCTTTTTCATCCACAATAACGCTTTTAACTCTAGAGGCTTGTTCCTCAAGTCTGTGTTCAAGATCAACTATTTTTCTTCTAAGAGGTTCAATGTCATTTGATAAATTCTGTTCATTTTTCTTCAATCTATCGTAATCAGTTTGAAGCGACATTATGCGAGAATCGAGCTGTAAGTTGAATCATAGTTAATATAAAGAAAATGAAAATCTCTTCCACAAACAAATTCAATTATGATTTGTTTTTTAAAGAAATATAGAAGTAATGCATCCAAAAATGATTCTAGATAATAAAAATAAAAACCTGATGAATAATATTTCGCAAATTATTCAGTCGACTCTGCTCTTCACTCAGCAGTTTTTGTAATTCAGCAACTTCTTCGGATGATTCTTTCGAAGTATCAACTTTGACACTTCGGCCAATCCTTCCTCTGTAAATATACAAACATATTCACTATATTTATTAAATGTCACTAAAATAATCTATCAGCTAAAAATGAGTACCTTTGCTCAGATCTTCCACCACCTGTCATAGAACCACTTGTTTCAACCACTTCACCTTTCAGTGTAACCACTCGGTAACGTTTCATGCCGCCCATACCAATACGTGTTGCAGTCGTAATATCATCTACTATCAAAGTATCACGTAAAGCAAAATAAAATGCAGGTAATACCGCAGGATCCGCTACACGAATTAAATCAAACAATCGAAGTGCATTTTCAGGCCTGAAAATAAATAATTTCGAAACAAGTTATCTCAGCAAAAGAATAATTGCAGTTTACTTCGACACCCAAATTTAAATAAATTTTTTGTGTTGTTTGTGAACGTACGTAGAGGTTAGCTTAGCCATATACGGACGAAGTTTTTCCTGCTTATCGAGTACCAAGAAGGAAGCAATGCCCAAATTCTCACGCCTTAAAAATTCCACACACATTTGAGCAGTATCAACGTTGTCAACTACAATATAATCCAATGGTCGACATGTTGTCGAGATAGCGACATCATATTTTTCATCAATTGCACCGAGATCACCCTATAGCAAAGACATCCAGTGTAGGAATATTTCAGAAATATTGGAATTTAACCTTCCATTTAAATCTTAAGAACTTGACTAAACTCCTAATTCACATGAAAATTATCGAATCTTGTGCACATCATGAAATCCACTATTGGAACAAGAAGTCACTGAATTTATTTAATCCTAATATCGATTTATAGAAGAAAACTTACGAGACGTCCATATATTCCTGGTATATTCCCGGATGATTTCTCGGCCATCAAGCGCTTCAATACATTATTCTGGCTTTGAAATGCTTCCACTGTCCGTCGTTTCTGCTCGAATCTTGCCATGCACTGCCGAACCTGAAAAAACAAAAATTTCTTCGATAACTTGGAATCAAGATTTCTCAAAAAGAAAAATGAATTCTTTAGAGGGGAAGAATGAAAATGTCCAATTAAATAAGACAAATACAAGCTTAACCAAACTAAGAATTCCATTTGTAAAAAGGGTATCATGTTCGAAATTTCCACTGAATAGCAGAAAGAAATTTTCCTCATCTAACTCATAGACTGATGCATATATCATTGTTCTAGAATATTATACTGAGTAAATGGAAACAAACATTTTCAGTGCACTCTGCCTCTTCTTTCTGCTTTTTTGTCATTTCTGATTTGGCACTATGAAGTTCTTTGTCGATATTTGGAATCGCCTGTTTTACCTTATTAAGATCACTGGAAATATTTAATATGAAAATCATCTGCAGAGACACTTATTTAAACAAATAAACTTTACTAGTTTAAAATTTCATTATCTTATTAACAATCTTAACTTAATACTTTTCCAAGGCCAAAAGTTTCGGTCAAAAAACAGACTGAGAAAAGATCTCTTCTTTTCACGATTCCTAATATCATAGATATTCATCAAAAATACAGCAGCAATTATCAAGCTATTACTTTTAGAGTATAGGCATTTGATGTCTATTTTGATGAGAAAAATGTTGACATACTTTATTTTAGATTCTAGTACAGCTTTAACATCATTAAGAGATGTTTGAATTTCCGAAAGTTTTTTCTTCTCCACTTCCTCTTCTCTACGCATTAATTGAAGTGCTTCTTGTGCCAACGTTAACTAAAAACCTGACATTTTATATCAATCTGATTATCAATATCATTCAAAAAGTTTGTTTTTTCTAGATATATTTCTCGAAGTGACAAAGTTTCGTCCATTCCACTGTATCTTTTCAAGTTTCAGGATGAGAATTTATGAATGTTGTTGATGTTAGCAACATAGATTAAGTAAAAATAAGAAAACTAACCTTGCTGCTTGCATCATCTTCCTTGGCAGTAAGCTTCCCCACTTGTTCTTCTAGTGCCTTTTTTGGGTCTTGAAATTTCATGGTCTCTTCTTGTAGTTCTTTTAAATGGGTATCGACCTATAACATGATTTTACATCAACTTCAGCTAGAATTATACATATACATAAATTTTGGATTTAGTTCAATTAAAATTTTTGTTATATCAGACAATCAAAGATTACTTCAATTTGTTTTTGAGCGATTACATCATCAATTCCACTCAATATTTCACGATATTCCTCAAGTTTGCTCTTTGCTTTCGTTGGTACCTGCTTCAATTCTGATATCTGAAATGTGATTTATAAATTACAAAATTCAACCATGTGTTTGCCATTGAACATTTATGTTAAGGAGTACAAAATAATATATGGAAGAAAAAAAAAATACATGAAAGAAAAATTTTTTTCAGAGATAAACTGTTTTACCTACTATTCATCATAATATATACAACAGAAATGTCTTATAGTTCGGTAAACAACTCCTTTATTCCCGACCTTTTAAATTGAGAAGATTAATAGAATAGTATCGGCATATTTCATATATTATATGCCAACTTCCAAAAATAAATAAAGTAATAGGGGTTACAAACTACTTAATTGATTCATTAGTTAGAAAAGTTGGTATATTTACCAGCTAAATAAGAAAATATTTTCCACTTGCAAATAGCTTCTGCTATGCACCGTATTTTGATATCTAAAGAATTATTACTTCTCCAGCAGAAACAATGGAGCATCGAAGAAATTACGATCATTTTAGTTAAGCGATTCAATATGTTCGCATTTTTACACAATATATGTATAATGGAAGTTCACAGACATATATATATATATCATCGTATTTTGATATTTTTCTCTTCGTTCGCTATGTCATCAATCAGTTTCTTTTTCCTATGATTAAGGCGAAGCAATTCTGCTTTGCGTTTCTGTTATATATATATTTATGTGTCACATAGATTTCTTACCATTCATAAAGAGTGTAGTAATACATAATTTGTAAGATGAACAATAGCTCAAATCATATATATGCATATATATGATTTGATACAAATCAAATAATTCAATTCTGAATTATCCCACTGAAAATAAAAACTGAAAATAAAAAAAAAAACCTTTTTCTCTTCGTTCGCTATGTCATCAATCAGTTTCTTTTTCCTATGATTAAGGCGAAGCAATTCAGCTTTGCGTTTCTGTTCCGCTTGTTCCAGCTCACTAAGTTGTTGTTTAGTTTTTTCGTATTCTTCCTGCGTTTTTTCGAAGGATCTGAAAAGACACAGAAGAAAAAAAAAAAAGATTGTTTATGATCTTCTAACGTGATTTCGTCCGTAAAGCCAAATATGGAATTATGCAAATCATACTAAAAAATGCTAGTAGAGTTTGCAGCAACAAATTCTAAAATAATATCCAAATAAATCGTTACCTCTGCAGTTGTTTTTGTTCATCTTTCCTGTTCTTTTGTAAGGCTAAAACTTCGTCTTGTCGTTTTTTTGTGTCTTCCAGATCTTTTTCAAACTCTTCTTTTTTCTCTTCATCTGCCTTCAACTCCACCTTGGCCTTATATCTAAGAATGATGAGACTGAGTTAAAGAATGAAGAGATCGAGTAAAGAATGAAGAGAATGAGTTACAAATTTACCGATCAGCTTGAAGCAAACGATTCTTCGTTAGTGTAATACCATTGTCAACACGAAGATCTGCAATAAGATTTTTCATCGGGCCTTCGGCATCATTTTTTTCCTTTTCCGCAAATTTTGTACGATTCAGTTGCGCAGAACGCTCTTCTTGCAACTGATCAATTTTCCTTTGAATCGTTTCAATTGGAATCTTAAAATTTTTTTATTCTATAAAAACATAATATTTTCAATTTGCATTAAAATATATTAGGCGATTCAGTAAGTTTTTGAACAAAATGTAATAAGACAAAACATAGCAGCAACAGCAACAGTATTTAATAAAACTAGATGTTAGACAGGGAAATAATAACTTTGAGCCTGCTTGAACCAATAATATCTTCCAAATATTCCAACATGCCATCATCATTTTCATTTAAAGCTTTCGGTTTCATTAAAGCAATTTGTTCAACTTCACCCTAAATAGAAATTATGCTACTTTCACATAAAAACATCAACAGAATCAATCAAATAAAGAATTATGGGTGATAGCAAGATAATATTGGACAACATGTAAGAAAACATTGTAATACCTGCAGAATGAGGAACCGATTATGAATGAGATCGATTCCAACGTCTCGCAGCAAAACAGCGATATCTTTAAACTGCATCGTTTTACCATTATAAGTATATTTTGAAGAGTTATCACGAAATGCAGTTCGACTAACGGTAAATTGACTGGCCGGTACAATCTCAAAGCTTCCATCAGGCTAAAAAGAAAAAATCTTAGAACATCTCATAAATGACTCAGTTGTTTCACCAAATGATAATTACCAGTTTTTGAAATCCACAGAGTTTTAAAATAAAATTTCTTTGCATATTCAATTGAATTTGTTTCTAATCAACAAGCGAACTGATTAATGGCTAGATAAAACAGTAGAACATTTAACGCAATGAGATAAGCAAATGTCTTATTAGTCTCAGAAAGTTGTTTTTTATTATCAGTATATGTCAACAGCAAAAATTATTGTTGTTAAGCGCTTACCAAATCAATAATTTTTTGGAAATTCACACCGACAGTACAACTAGAAATGTTTTCCCGACCAGCAGAGGAATGAATCAAAACGCTTATTTTCTTCGAACGAATTTTAGATGCACGATAACCAAATACAAACAGCAAAGAATCAATTACATTACTTTTTCCGCTACCATTAGGACCAATTATGGCCGAAAAATTCTGCAAAATAAAACATAAAATATGAATCCTATATTCCGAAGATTTTGCAGATTCAAGTTAAAATGAAATCAACTCATTTAATTTATTTAAACTTCACTCACTATAACTGTCAGAGTTTCCAGTTTCTCGACTAGTAAACCACAAAAAACTAACATCGGATGCTAAATTTAAAGCATATATTTATATGACTATGAATTAAACAAAAAAAAAAAAAAAATTCAAATTGACCTGATGGAAGGGACCCAGAATATGTTTACCATAATAAGACTTGAAATTTTCAACATCAATGCTAGTTATCATAAGTCGTTGTCCACTTCCGTCGGCACTCATTATGGGCTCGGGCATCGGAGGAATTTCCATATTTAACAAATTCTGAAGCAAAATTATTGTTTCTTCAATGTCCAATCACTTAATATCCAATAAATGGCAATTCCAGGCAAGAGTTCGATGTAGAAATCCTGAGTTCATATAAGTTCATCTCAAATTTTTCAGTTCAAATGGCAGTCATGTTGCTTGGAACTTATGGTTATTCACCAATATTTCCATAACATGTATGTAAAATGGCATCACTACGAATAACTCGGAATGGCTCAATTTCAGTTGAAATGGTAATAATCACCTCCTCATTAACGTCGTTACGAACTTGTGCTTGCAAATCTTCATCGCTTTCTACATCCATGTGTCCAGCATTATGCTTAACTGCTATTGCTGCTGCAGCAAAAAAAAAAAAGAAAAAAGTAGTGTTTTTACAATTGTTAGGTAACTTGTTCATAAATTTTGACGATTGCAGTGACTTTTCCTTCTGTCGAAATTCATTAAAATTAAACCTAGTTTTCATGACGCTCGTCCTTTGTTCATATTTAATTGCGGCTAAGAATACTGTCACTCAAGGACTTCAAATCTTGTCAATCTATAATATTTTGATAAACTCAACAAAAAAAAAAAGAAAAAAAAAACAGTTTTGCAATGCATACCATTTTCTGATGTATTAGCATTTTTCCCATGTAATTGAGAAGCTGGCATTTTTTGATGGTCTTTCTTTCGAAGCATTAGTTAGCAGTTAAGTGTTCCTCAAATAAAAGCAATCGGAACTTATTGTGATTTCGACCTTTTCATAATATGATAATAAAACAATAGCAAATAAATAACTAATTCAAAAATTTATGCAGCTATTGTTTATAAATTTAGAACGAACTGCATGTTTGTAACTATCTAATGCAATATTTTGACTAATTTCACACAATTTTTACATCTTCAAATTGCGCTTCATGTATTTTCACTTGCAATAAATCATACACAAATCAAATATGCGAAAATCAGCATTATATTAAAAGTCTAATTATAATAAATAAATAATACGGTATTTGCATACAATCAACGCAAAAAAGTAAAAGAAATTTTCCAGATTTTACATGATATTTTATCAAATTTCTTCAGTTGGATTTCAATTTCCAGAACTAAGTTTGAATTTTGAAATTCCAGAAATATTAAGCTTGACCCGAAAAGCTACCCAAAAAAGAAAAATTTAAGTAAAATATCAAAAAATAAGCAATCAAGAATCGCCCGACCCTTGAATTCTCGCCACGCGCCATTTATGCAATTCTTACCATTGTCGTCGTCATTTTCAATGACGTGGTGGTATAGTGACGCAATGAAAATTTTAGAAATTTGTTAACATTTGATTTGCTATTAATTCGATTACGTGTTGAAATATAATTATTGTCGTGTGTTTGGATTCTGGGACGTATCAGAATCATTTACCAGAAATATGAGATTCATTTGTATTGGAATTGTTTACAGATGATTTTGATAAGATATCAGAATCGTATCAAAAATATGAAATTCATTTTTGATGAAGTTAATTATTAATTACTGAAATTAATTGTAGATTGCTGAAGTTAATTATAGATGAGGAAGAAACTTGGAAATTGATTCAAAATGAGAAATTCGATGCCGAAAAGATACAACTTTTACTATTTTTTTCCTGAGAATGGTTTCATGAAATATGAAATTAAACGGAATTTAACAAGATGTCTCAGATATGTATTGATTCTGCCTTTGACATAAATCAGCGATCATCTAAAATATGATAGGCGATCGATTTGAACGAATGCGATGAATGTATCTGATGGAAGATCATCAACGCAAAAATGCATTCTGATGGAAGACTATCAATGTAGGAAATTTTATGTGTATGCCATGCGTTTTTCTCATTGATCCACAATTAAAAACTGATTTATTTCGAATTATAAATTATTTCTATTTCATCAATTTTCTGGATTTAATATATTTTCCAATATTTATTTCATCGGTATTTCAATTTTATCAGCTTTATTAACTGTCTCTAACATACAAGGGTTCTGACAAGATGTAATAAATTTCCCTTTGCATTTTTATTTGGAAACTAGCTGGACCATTCACGCAAAGCATGGTCAGGCCCAATAAATTTTAGGCTCCAACTAGTCCGGAAGTCCTTAAATACGCGCCAATTCGAATGCAACGTTGCACGAAAATTTCAAATCACTTGAAACTTTGTGTAGCAAGTAATAACAAACACTTGGATTTTTATTTACATAGATAGATATTCAGTTCAAATTTTGCATAAATTAAATATTTCTATTAAATGTAGTCACCCAACGTAATTCTGTCATATTTGATTATTTATTTCTTCTGTGCATAAGTATGTTGTTGGATCATCCTTTCTCTTTTTCAGGCTTTCCTGTCTTAAAACTTATATGAGACTATATTTCAGGATTTTAGGAAAATACCATTTAATGTTTGAAACTTCAAAGTATATGTTTTACTGTATCGTATTGAAAGTTATACATTTCCGATATGATCAGTTCTTCCAGATAGTAATTTAAACGTGTAAAATTCATCTCAAAGTTTTTGAAATTCTTTCGAAAAATGGTTTCATCAATATTTTCTTAGTGAATGGCCTAAAATTTTGAAATACTAAGAAAATATTAAAAAATATGCATGGCACTCAAAAAATTTATCATACATATGTATACATATACGCTTGTATAGGTTCTATAATATTTCAATAATTGTAAATTTACGTTCATTTAACACAAGCAGTTAAATGTTAAGGGAATACCATTATTCGATGCATTATTTCGAGAAATGATAAATCGATTCGAAGATCAAAATCCATCATTGCTAATCGTTCACATACATCAAAAAGCAGATGATAAAGAAAAATATCGTTGGATCGGGAATTTCGTCATTGAAATAGGCAAAGAAAGTTGGTTTCTGAAGTTGTAAATCAAAATTAAAGCACTTAAGTTAGTTTGAACCTAAATTTTTACTTTTTAAATTAATTATTAAAAGTAATGAAATTTTGAATAAATAAATGCTTTTTTTTCTAAATTTATTTTCCCATCAAGAGTCTTTGAAATTTGATAAATGGAAGATAATTTTATCATATACTATTCTAATTTTATCATATACTATTCTTTTTTCGGACTTTCAGAATTTTTGAATTTGTAATTTCATGTAAATATTACTACTTACAAAGCATAATAAATAGCATCGAATCATTTGACCGATTTTTAAAATTCCAATTCCAATTGAAATTCGTAGTTTATTGGTGAAAAGAAATTATATACGAACCGAAGAATTATGAAATGAATAGCTGCAACTTCTCTCTTTTGAAATCTTTTATTCTGGACATTTTTTTAAATTTTAAGTTAGATTCACAAAATTATTGATTGATTCTTTCTAATACTTTCTTCAAAATATTTTCCGAGATTCATGCATTCGCTGCTTCCTTTATAAAAGAAAGATTGCTTATTTTGAATTCATTCCCTTGAATCTGTAAAAGAAACAATTCTTTCTCTGAACCTGTACAAGAAACAATCTTCTAACGTACCACAGATATACTACTGTATGACGCCGATTACAGTATACAGGCAAGAACTTGGCCATCATTTTCAGTAACTGGTGAAAATCGAATCGCATATTTACAGAAAGGTAATGTAAGAAGTCTATATTCCTTGTTTTGTGTTAATAAAATCTTGACCTGAATGACAAAAATGGATGTAAGACTGTCCATCATTATATTTAGATTTTAATTCTGATATTGTTTTAGAGTTTTACAAAGTTGAAATTTTCTTTAAAACTTAACATCAGAAATTTTTGCATCCCGTTTCTCATTTGCATTAAATTTGAATTTGATGAGATCCTCGGAAATATTTTTTATTTATTTATTTACTTATTCATGATTTCCACCTTCTTTAGAATTTTAATTTTCGTTTTCTTTGGAATTTCCGAATTCAAATCTAAATTCCGAATTTCCAGTTCGTTCAGCATCATGAAAATGAATCCAGCTTTTAATGAATTTCATTTATATAAATTTAACGAACATTGTAGCAGCGAATGACACTATCAATTATAAATTAAAATGCGCTTATTCGAAGAAATGTATTCCTTGCATCAAAGTTTCAAGTAACTCCGGAACTTTAGCTTGTAATTCTCGTAAAAAAATTCGAATCAGTACTGACGATTGTGCCATGTGTAATATGACATTGAAAGTAATTTTAGGTAATTTCAATGACATTATAAACTTTCTGATTTCAATACATTTTCAATAATTTCAACCGTATTATAAATTTCGTTATAAACTGATTTCAATAACATTTTAATTCCGATATGAAAATCATTCAACTAAAGTAATGAAAACTTCAAAAAATTCGAGATAAGGAAGCAAATCTTTCAAGTGAATTTAATTATTGTAACTCAAATTGGGAATTAAATGTCATCCAAATATTTGTTAATCAAATATATTTCTTTTTATAGGTACTAATTGCTTCGTAAAAATGAGGCTGAAAAGATGCGTTATACAAAGTACAGATTTATTGTGAATAAAATTAAAGAAATTTCGAAGTTTTTTCTCATTTTTACGCTTCATATTAAAATGAAAAAAAATATTGCTTACAAATTTGAAATTTTAGAAGAAATAGAGGATGGAAAAATAACAAAATTGATGCTAACTACTTTTCCACGATTAAATGTTCTTCCAAAAATACTTGAAAATTACATGAAAGTCAGTTGAAATTTTGTATAATTAACAAATCGATTTCATTTAATAAATCAATTTTACTTTTTTCTAATAGCGAATTTCCTAAACATTTGTCTCTGAAAAATATAACGTTAGAAAATTGGCTCTCTAATTAATTGTGTGAATTTTCATTCTATAAATGAGTTTTTTTTTTTGCTATATTCGAATCTGAAAGATAAAAATTTATGCAAAATTAAAGGGTATCGGATATGCAGAAACATTAGCCGGTATAGAATATAAAATATCAGAAAAAGAATCATATATGAAGCGAATAATACAAATGTTAATACCGTTTATCCTGCATGTAACACCGCCGAAATTCCTGAGATATGATAGCGACGGTGTTAAAATTCTTTGGAAATCTAAGCAACACAGTTTGTTTTCTTTGACTTTGAATTTTCAAATTCTTTTCAGTGATAAAAATAGGTAAATCTTATAAGAAATCTGCTGGATTCTTCAGATGATTGCATAATGATGCTAATAAAACACTTGTAAGAAAATATTTGTATAAGTTTCACTACTTTTCACGAAACTTCTTACTTTTCTGTTATTAAACTTTTCAGGATTTGCTCTAACGCAACAATATGTCAAAATATTTGAACAAAAAATACTGCAAAACAATAATGTCTTGAAAAATTGAAAATTGCATTGCAATAACGCTGATTAATTGATAAATTCATTTCGTTTCTTCAACTCACTGTTTTTGCATTTGAAGAAACAACATTTCATGTTTATCTCCAAAGATCGCAATTCTCGAATTATTCTTTGATAGATTCCATACGAAAAACTTTTTAGACAAAATGATTGTAGATTGCAATCATTATTTATGAGTTATATAGAGTAGATTTTTAAAGATTAAATAACAACGAAATATTAGTGCCTTTTAAGGTACAGGTAAATTTGCACAATTAAGACAGCAGTGATAAGCTACAAACACTAGTTAATGAATTATTTTTCGAAGAGAAATAATTCGTTAAAAACTGAGCTATTAAAAAATAATCAAAAAGACACAATTATTCTAAATCTGATCATTTAATATAGCATTCTTTTTTTTGCATATTTTATAATAACAATAAATTTTATAGTAATCTGAATTGTCTCTTGAGCTTTACTTGAAGTCAACTAACGAATCTTGTGAAAGTTAGAATAAATTCAATTAATATCTGAGTAATGAAAAAACATTGCATGACTTGATCTACGGATAAAAAGAGAGCAGCGATTCTTATGATCTAAGAAATTATAGTCAATCCTTCACTTTAATCTCATATTTATTGACATTTGCATCTCCCGGAGATAAGTTTTCACATTTCGTTGCAGTTTTTTGACATGTTACATTTCTACAATAGCATTTTTGAATTAATCAAATTGATCAAACAAATTATTGCAATCTCGATAAGCAACACTTGGATAAAAGTTGTAAAGTTTTTGATTTCTATGAATGTTATAAAGAAAGAATGATATTCTCACTGACTAATCTTTCAAAATTGCCAAAATTCTACATAATCCCACGAGTCGTTTGATGATAATTGAAATGTTGCATAAAACTAACTTCGACGATATTTCCATTTTTTTCCTTCACTTTATCAATTCTTGGAGTAGTTGTTTCGCTGATATTACAGGTAATCTTGCTTATGAAATCTTTACCTGGATTATTTGTTTCTTTCACTTCTTCAGCCATTGAAGAAGTGAAATTCAGTATCTTCTTCATAGTGGTCTCTGCAATTTACATCAGTAATAGATCGATTGACAAGGATTTATCTCCGTGACATTGTGCATCTCCAGAAGAATGAAGGATATCTTAAAAAATAATTATAATTTTCGTAATTTTCTATTCTAATTATCACGAAAAACGAAATTATTCATGTAGAACTTGCCAAATGATTTCATTGTTTCTGCTGTTATTTTACCTAAAGAAGATGGAGTTTCGGTTACGCTTGGCTTTTCATCTAACACCTTCGGTAAACATCCTTTTGTGACATCAGATATTGCAAGTAATAAAATCTACAACAAACATTAATAAACTTTCATTAACAGGAAGAAAAGTTGGATATATTGAAAATTAGCAATCATTTGATATGCTATAAGTGAAAATTTAATCGAAAAATTATAAAAATTCCTTGAAAACATCTTTTTTATTCATAAATTCAGGAATTCGTACAGATGATGAATGCTACGAAGCATTACTAACTGCTTTGTTTATAAAATTATAATTTTTCCTTTAAAATAATCGCTAATATTGAATTTATCAATTTACAGAAGTTTATTAAGTTGTTTCTAATAACTTATGGCAGCTTAATTAATTAAGTATAAAATTATCTTGAAATGGAAAAAATCGATACCGTTATAATGAAAGCAGCCATCAGTGTTTAGAAGAAGGAATGTAATTAAGGAGCAAGAAGTCAGCTGTGGTAATGGAACCCATAAAAACATCTCACATAATCCCCTTAACTTCATGCATTCCCATATTCCCCTTGACCTCTTGACCTTAACCTTCATCACTTTATTGTCATTGCTATACCTCAAACACAATGTACTATCGATGAAATCTACTAAGCAGTTGAGAAAATCTACCATTAATCATCCCATATTGAATATAAAAATAAGTTTGATTATAAAAATTCTGACAATTTTTAAATTAAAATTATTAAAGCGTTGAAATATTTGTTTTGAAATATTATAATCTTGTCATTGAATTGACAAGTTTATCAGGAATAATTTTGCTGATAACTATGGACAGCTATAAGATGTGAATGCAGCAATTGCATCTTTTTAATCTTCCTAAAAATAAATTTGCTCTTAAAAAAAAAAAAAAAAATTATTAAAATAAATTTACTTTTTAAAAAACTTCTCAAAATAATTTGTTTCTTAAGGAAAAGTTTTTTAAAATAAATTTAAAAAAATAAATTCTTAAAATTAATTTGACAAAAAAAAAGAATTATAACATACCGTCGACAATTTCTAGAAGAAATCCTTAGGTAACAGCCATGAGAATTGCAATTTGTTCAAAAGAAATCATTTGGAAATTTACCGATCATTAAGCTCGTGTCACCCATGTGCCTTCGTTTCCATAGCAATGCTTCTTCGAGCATTTCTGCTTCAACATAACATGTCATCGATGAATCGTCGTCCATCACGCATTCCGATCAGTTGTAGGAATGAATTAAAACAAGGGAAGAATCAGTCTTGCCGAAAATCGATCATTTTGCAAAATAATCCGATTTCTGATGGACCTGAGACGAAGGAGCACTTTTTGATACGAGCGGAAAGATCAATTTATGAGGGTGAACCAATGTCTGATGACGAAGTTGAAGTTGAATGTCGCACATGGGCAAGAACTTTACCTCATTTAAGGTTTACTTTTCTTTTTTTCTTTTTTCGAAATCGCACTTTTATTTTCCTTTAAGATCATATCATATTTGAATATTGGACGAAAAAAGAAATCATAATATAATTGAATCGCCTCATTTTATCATATCATTCACTTAGAATAAATCAATATATTCAGAATATGTGGGAAAAGTATCAACAAAAATTATAGTAATAAGATGAAATCGATGAATGAGGATATCATCGATCGATTGATACAGGATTTTTTATGGAATCCAGTAAGTTATTATTAAATTCGAATTTCAATTATTCGTATTTATAATGATGCAATAATATGTATGACGAATTTCTTCTCCCAAGATTGTAAGCCAAAAATTATAGCTTTGAATTTGAATTTTCATCTCTGTTTTTCCTAAACTTTCTATTTTTGTCTTTTTAAACGACATCATAACCTCGAGAGGATTCTTTTTCCTTTGAAATCTTTCAATCCAAGCAAGATTTTTTTGGATTATGAATCATGAACAGCAAGCGTATGTAAAAAATTGGAAATTTCTTTATTGGTAGCACTATTCAATAATTTCAATTGAAAAATTAAAAATCGTAAGTCGAGCATTTGAAATACAAAATTTTTAACTATTATAATTACTTACCCGTCAATAGGGCTTGTCTCACATAGGATTCTGCTTGGTTATAGGAAATTCTCGAATTTTCCAGTTTCCGGATGTGTCGAATAAGAAACAGCAACGAAAGAAGAAGTCGCGATCCGATAAATTGGCCAACAAAACGCAGAAGGAGCAGACCAAAACCACGAAACATTTCACTCTACCTGCTATTTCTAATTGTCATCAAAATTGTTTGTCACATTATAACGTCTGTTTAAAATAATAAGTGCAATTGCAAGTTGCAGCAAATCTACATATATTTAATAATTGCCAAACTTTGCATACTTCCTGCAAACAGCGATATCTATAAGCAATTGGCATAGAAGTTTGTATCTGCATTTATAATGATGGTGGTGATATCATGAAAGTTTCCCGATAGATGTGACAAGGTTTTATTGATTAGCAGAGTAATTAATTTTAGTCAATGTTGAAGATAGACAATTATATGACAAATATAATTAACAAGATCAATTATTAAGTTTTTATCTTCGATATTATTCAGTTCAAGAACTGCTTCTTGAATATTCTTTGAGCAATGGACTGATCATTCTGATCATTCCCTTATACATTAAATGTTCTACTGATCGAAGAACTCTGTTCTCCGAATCTTCTTTGAGAATTCTATTTGATCTGTTTGAGATTTATTTTCATTCTGATTGTACTACTTATATTGATTGGTTGTTCTGAGAGTTTCTTTTTTCCTCCCGATGAGAGTTTCTATTCGGTTTGATGTTTATGATTCAAGCGGATGATTCTAACTCTTTATATAGTGAGAATTTGTTTACTACATGTCAACACAATTTATGGCGCAAAGGAAGTTTTAATTCACGACATGTTAATTTAGCGCAAAAGGAATTTATTTATTCCATGTCATTATAGTAAAGCACAAAGACAAAGCACAAAGATCAAAAGCTTGCTTTTACCATGATATTTCTTTAATACGAGAATTCCTTGATCATTTCGTCCTAACCATATTCTATAAAGATTTCGATTTTTCCGACAATCGCTGAAAACAATGAGAGGAACATGAAAGACAGCATTGATGATCACAATGTTGATAAAGCTAATTGATAACTATGATAGGAGTGTTTGTGAGAATATTTTTTGGTGATAGTTTTTTTTGAATTCACTGTATAATGTAAAGATATAAGACTCGTATGATATGAATAATATGCTTCTGATAAAATCACACAAAAAAAAAAATGATAAATACATCTGTAACAGCAAAAATATGGTCATTTGGCAAGTAAATTCTCAACTTTTCCTCTTCTTCATTTTATTCTAGAATCTACCACTAGACTAAAACAGTTTTTTCGATATCAGGAAATCAGAAATGATCCAGAAATCAATGTAGTATTCTTCTTACTGGAACGAAAAAAAGAAACGCGCAGCAGAGAAATTTTAAGTTAGTTCATTAAAATGTTCTGGAATTAATTGTACTGACTTTCAGGTGATTTTCAGTTTTCTCCAGGAATGATATTTTTACCAATTTTAGACGACTAATGATAACATATGATTCATATCTTTTGAGATATAATCCTGATATTTGATATTTGAGTCTAAAAAATGGCTGACTCATTATCCTAATATTTGAGTCCAAAAAAAGACTGACTTTATTATCGTTTGCATTTAGTTACTATTTTTTGTTAGTTATTATTGATTTGGATTATGTTTTTTCCTGATAAAACTTGTGATGAAATGGTATTCCTCCAGTTAAAGTGGGACAGCCATTTCTTCTAACAACTAATCTGCAAGAATTATTTCGCTATGCAATATATTCTCATTTTACAGCTTTCATAAATGAAGGTATTTTTCATGCATTTTCCTTCACATTTTTGAACTGTCATCTGTGAAATCGATTAAGAATGTGATGATACGAGATAATCGAACAATATGCTCACTCGCTTAGAGAATTGAAGCATTTATTTAAGACTTCATCAGTTCAGAATTAATATTTCCATTTTTCGTTACTTAAAGAGGTTTCCGATTTGAGATTGCAAATGATATGTTGCATTTTATCATAATTATGTTAAACTTATGCAATTTCATTGATTTCTTAACTCAAAAATTCAAAATAAAATGTTTATTTCACGTTGGACATAAAATCAAATTTTTTAGCTCACAAAAACAACAGTATTATGCTACTTTGTAATTTGAAAAAAAGCTAAGCATAATTTATAATACATCAGAAACATTGAATTACTCATCAATTTCAAAGCTAATCTTTTTCTTTTTGCCTCACCTAGACGAATGATGTAGAATAATTAGGTAATTAAAATAATTATCGATCGAATCGATTTGTCCGACTGTCTATTTCCATGATATAGCCCGTATCAAAAAAATTTATGGCATATCGATCAAAAAAAGGCTTCGAAAATGGATCAAAATTGAGAAAATTATCTTTAATTCTTTTACAAAAAAAAAAAAAACAACGAGAAAAGTCATTGGCCAATGATTTCGTATTAATATTATATAAGATTTAAATCTCTTTCTTCTAATTTTACGACATTACTGAAATTGTAAACAATAATGAAAAAAATCACTTTCAAACTTTAAAATTAAATGAAAGCTGAAATTTTAACAAATGCTTGTTGTAAAATTTTTGAATGATTTCCACCATGTACCGTCATTTCAAATGCATGCTTCCCAAATATTGCTATTTGAACTGGCAAAAACTTTCAAATAACCAATTGTTACCAATCAAATGCAATTTTCACCCTTAATTTCTAATTAATTATGTAATTTTTGATAAAAATTTTCTCCAGCTAGTTTTATTTTCATACGCTTTTATTTTTTGAAAATTTCTTCATAATTTTTGATCATTATCTTCCAAATCAACCACTAAAACTTCACACACGAACCATCCAAATCGAATGAACAGTTTAACTTTCAAAATTTTATTTAAAAGAAACTTGAGGGAATTCAATTCAAATCATGACGCACATCTGGATTTGTTTGTTTATAGTATCTTTAAAGTATTATTATCAGCGTACCAAAAATGATTTCTGCTTTCATTTTTTTTTTTCTGTTTTTTTCATATTTTACGAAAAAGAAAAAAAAAGATTAAAAGACATTTGAAACTTTTCAATTATGATCATATCTTAATTCCGAGGAAATCTTTTATAACAGGTACCGATTACTGATTATTAACAAAGAATTGATTCTGATTACTTATCACATATTATTTTCGTAATTTTCGTTCTTTTTCAGTTCATAGAAAATATAACTTTAAGTGAAAAATGAATTCGCTATGTTTCCAGGCGGGTAATTAATTATATGTTTGGTTTTTTTCATTTCCTCATGGGCTTTTTTTTTCATAACTTCAAAAAATGTGTGCTTATCGTTTCATATGATGATTGGTTATTACTTTTGAATATTTAATTTAACAAAAATGATTTCAAGTTTAAAATTAATTTCATACTTTGTTAAGAACCAAAAAATATTTATTGCAAAGGCAAAATTTTTAATTTTCATTCCCTTTAGATATTAGTGTAATGATATGTTGTAAATGATAGCTGAAAACATAATGAATGGCGAAATTCTCGAAATTAAATTAGTTGTGATAGACGATGTTTACATCTCATTTTATTACATCTACTAATCCCAGTGAATGTTGCTTCAAAACTTTTCAAGAGTAACATTACACACCTATGATAATAATGCTTTGATAATAATCATTGTAATCTGTCATTTTAATGATTTTTCGCAGTATTTGATGAGAATCTCTTCTACTTTACACATTCAATCCTGCAAGCTGATTTAATTAATCATTTTATTTTATGTTGACGTGACGTGATTTCCATCGCGATCGCTCCTCAGTGATTGTGATTAGATTAATTAGATTTATAAGCTGAAGCATACTAAGAAACATGTTTGTTATCAATAGCATGTTATGTCAAAAGATTAATGATTCGATTGATGATATTTTGCATATTGTTGAATTTTCAACTTTGCTGCTAACTAATCCCTCATCATCATCATCATTATGATTATCATCATTACAAGTCATCTTCATCCGTCATGCATCATTATCATCATCTATCATGCATCATCAACATCATCCTTACAAATGATCATTATGATCATCCACCATGTTATCACTATCATCATCATCGATTCAATTTTAGTGTTGCTATCTAATCCCTCATCATCATCATCATTATTATTACAAGTCATCTTCATCCGTTACGCATCATTATCTTCATTTATCATGCACATCAACATCATCCGCTACATGTTATTATTATGATCATCCATTATGTTATCACTATCATCATCGGAAAATCTTTTAGCACAATTTCTGCAATTTTGCTACAACATGATCACATCACAGACATAATTTGGCTTCTCTGACTCATCTGTTTGAGCTATCTAGAATTCAATTTCAACTTCTCATCATCAAATATTATTTTGTATTAATGAAAGTATCATTCATTTATCACATTTAAGAAAGGTGATCAGTCGAACAGTATGTACAGAATTCATTCTACACGTTTTATTGAGCTATAAAGGAGGTAATTTTAGAATTACCTCGGTTAATCACGCTATTGAAGGGATCAATCATTACACGTAAATCAACGTTAATCACGTTACAGAGCGAATATACGTATGCTAACAATGACAGAGAATATTTGTGATACGATTTTCTCTTTCTTCCTACAATATATCTAATGAGTAATCGCTTCTCCACAATACAAACGCTTCCAAGAAATTATTTGTAAAAAAAAATGAATTTTTGTTAAAAATATACGCAGAAATTTTATTAAAATTTACAGAAATATCAGCAGTGAGCAAAAGCGGACAATTAATCAGTCCAATCATTCAAAGTTTCTGATTATCATCAAAGCTTCAAAAAATTTAGCAAGATTTTTTGAAAAGTTCTTTCAATTTCAAAATAATACAGAGTAGAACTAAAATTGAACAACAATGGAAATACGTATACAACTTCCTGCAATTGAGACTTAATCTATGAAGTAGAAAAGAGGAAATTTATCATATGAATAAACTGCAGTTTGAATAACTTGTGCAGAAGATACATGCAAATTGCAGCGTGCAATTTGCAGCATGCAACAGCATGCAATCATTGCATTATTTTTATCATAAGAATATATGAAGCATGCATTTTGCATCACTGCAGAATATTAAAATCATCAGCACACAGGTCACGTGTAATGCAATCTACAATTTACGTGTAATGTTTACACGCTATTTATAATTACGATATACATGCCAGGTGAGATGAAATATATGCCGACGAATAGTTGATTGTTAGATAAAAACGAAAATTTCACCTTATCAGAAGAAATATATTGAAATTTCATAAAAAGTTCTAGAATTGTCGAAAAATTCGCTCGAAATCGTTCACATATGATTTTGTGAATGTCAACTTAAATACTCTCTTTTCAAGTTATTCGATTAATTCTGGATTAATTTATTCTAATACTGTTTTTTTCTGAAGTACAGTTGAAAAACGACAAATTGATTCTTTTTATCAATTCCCGAGATTTACTAAATTATTCATATAAATGATTTCGTTTGGTAATTTGTCGCAAGTATTTGTAAAGCTTCATTTATTAATGAAAGTTTTATAAAATGACAGTTTCCATTTTATTTGACGATTTCCATTTTTCTCGATCTTCAGTGGAACGGAAGTCCATCAAAATTAATTAGAAAAAGTGCATTATTTGAACAGATCTTTCATTTATTTCCTATTTTATATAATAGTTTCTTGGTCTGTTCTAATTAGAAATATATTAGGTATTCGCCAGCAAACAAATGCATTAAACATTTTAATTATCGTGAATTTTTTCTTAAGAATTGTACACATCCGAAAGTTTAATGCATGGAACTTTCGCGATGTATGTTCCACTGATCGTCATAAAATCGTCGTTCGGAAAAAGCGCGTTTTATTATGTAGAAATATTATAAGTAATTTTGTAGAAGAAATGGAATTTTAATGTGTTATTTAATAACACTATGGTAATTCACGTTCTCTAAGTGATCGCTAAAATTAGAAGTTATAAAAACAAACTTGTTTTTAGTGTGGTACAGATGCAGCAATGAATGAATGTATTTCAAATTTTTCAAAATCAAATAAATGAAACTTCTAAATAGATGATAATTTTAAAAGAAGAAATTGTGAAGGAAGGATAGGATTAGAAAGAAAGATGAGAGGATAGTCAAACCTGTCCAATATTTTCGTTAATTTAGCTGATTTGTATGATCCGGAAGAAAAAACTGGTTTTGAATGCAATAAGCATTGGAATTGAAAGTTTGAATATTTCTGTTTCTCTTCAATTTTTCTCAATTCAATGCTTCATATTTGAAGCATTATTATATCAAAACAGCAATTTACAAACGATCAAATTTAAATTATTAAATTTCACTTCGTATAAATCATGATTCTCTTATTCACTTTATTCCAATCTCTGTTTAATGTCGCCGGTTTGTATAATTTTAAAATTAAACGTTTTCATCACTGATATCATTAGATAACTCTATGATTGCTAACATGTTGATGACTTTTTCAAAATTCGTAAACAAGTCGTTGTAATATATTGGTTTTAATTTCAATTTCCTGATTAAAATCATCTTAAACCTTTGCACATTACTTTTTAAAGCCTTTTTGGTAGATAAAGTTTTTACAGTATTTCTATGGGAATTTCAAAATTTTTGGAAAATAAATATCGAGAATCTTCCTAGATTATTAAAATCACTTTTTGATTCAGTGCTAACTATCCTATTTATTATATCTTTCATATCATTAATTTATCAATTTATCTGGTGATTATATTACAGAAACGGAAAAGATGAATCCTATTATTGGAAATATTCAATTTAAATATCAATGTTTCTAAAATAATTGCTCGAATTATTTTGGAAACATTGATATTTGAACTGAACACTTTCAGTTTGAAAACTGCGATATTTATAAATGGAAATTTTAAATAGAAATTCTGAAATTTAGATGTTTTTCTGTAACTTTGTTTTTTTTTTTATAAATTATTGTTTGTGTTTTCATTTTTGCTATGATGATTAGAAACTTAAGGAAATTTTGATATATGGAATTTGAAAACTTTTTCTATCAACTTGTCTCTTTTTGATAATCCAGCAATATAATGCCTTAATTTAACCACGAAATGTAAATGATAATTTCACTATACTAATAATAAAAAAAAAGGCGAAGATTAATGGAGCATAAGAATGAATAAAAGATGTTATAGTAAAAAGATTTGAGAAAGTAAAACCGGAAATAGAACCAGAAAGATTAGAGTTTGATCTCAAATGAGGATGAAAAATGAAAATTTTGTATAGAAAATAATGCCTTCACATCTTTTGATATCTATCCAAGTTTAAATTTAAAATAAATTTTTGAGTTCTAAATTTAATTTTGAAATGACATCTTATATTTAAATATCCATTTTGGTTTAAATGAATAATTTGGAATGATTTGAATTATTCTCAGTTATTTTAATTATTCTTAACTGTAGACTTTCATATAATGATAAAAAGTAATTTTACATTTTTTACATTTATTAATTCATAAAGCAGACCATTACAGAATTCAATCATTAAACATTTCGCTTAGAATTTTTGGCTTTAAAAATCTTTGTATACCAATCTGCTGTTCCTGCAAAACCATCAAAACCAAAATTTTTAATGAATCGCTTCAATTGCAAATTTGACGAATTATTTTTGTGTTGTTCTAATCCATTCCAAAATTCTGTTTATTTATTTATTTATTCCATATTAAGTTTTCTATTTTAATTCAGTTAAATATTCACTTTAATTCATTTGAAATATCCATTTAAATTCCTATTTAATGAATTGTAAATACATTTTTGATATTTAAAAAAGAAATACAAAAAAGAAAAAAAACATCAGTTTTTTACTTGGTGCTTTGAGAATGCGTAATTTAGGAAAACATGCTTTTCGTGATGAAACAGGTAATGTTTACTCTCTTGTTTCTGATATATTAGCTGATAGGCGATTAATTCAAGTTTTTGAATTGGTTATCTTTTTTTATTCACATTGACAAATAAAATCTGTTTTAATCGCTGTAAATATCGAAAAATCAACCATTTCTTCAAATGTTGGTATGCTGAAATCGTAAAGTGAAGTTTAGCTTTGAATTTCTTAAACTTTGTTATTGGCATTTAAATGTTTGCATAAATAATGTGCTTTATGAAGCATAAATTGCTCAGCTGTTGCTCTAAGGCATACTTATAATAAAAGTAAAAATTTTTACTTTTATTATAAGTATAACCTTTCATTATTTCCAATTAAATATATTGCTACTTTATTGCATTAATTATCGAATGAAAATTTATGGAATCCAAAAATTACATTAAAATTGAAAATCACATTTAAAGAAATTTTTTTACTTAAAGAAAAAAAAAGAAATAAAATGGTCCAAATGTGCTGTGAAAAATAATTAAAATTGGTGGCAATGATATTTAAAGCGAAAAGGGAGGAAATTAGAAAAATTGAGACGAATTCTTCAAAGAATTGAAAATTATTTCGGATTTCTGTAAAAAAATCAAATTGATTAGTTTTAGTTCTTACCAAATTCTTCTTAGGATATAATTTTTTGTAGAAAAAAAGGAAGCTAATTTTCACTATAATTTTCTATCCAGTCCCATCAAAATATTTTGTTTGCTATTATTACTTTTTTTTGGTACACAATATTTGATATCCACTGCGAAGCTTAATTATCATACTATATTTTGCTACTAAATTATGATTCACCGTAGTCGAAGTTTATAAATTTAATTAAAGAAAAAAATAAAAAAAAATTCTTCTGTTCAGGTAATTGAAAATATTTTATTAAAGCTAGTGATTTCTTTTTTTTTTTTGTTTATTCTCATCATTTTGAATGAAATTCTTTCTTTTTTCAGAAATTAATAGGTATTGGATTGATAAACGACGTAGTTTCGGAAGGTTGTTGTTACTTTTAGTCAAAATATCAGGAAAAATTGAAAAAGTTAGTCATAAAATTTCAATTTTTTTCGTCTTCAAATTGCAATTTGTTTTGTCATTTTTTTTTTTCTGCTTATTGGTCATTGAAAGTTTCTTTACTAAATCATTTTCAAATGTCATTTATAGATTTGGGAACAATGTTATCAGTACTCTTGTGTGTGATATTGATACTGACCGTAAAAAGTGAAGATTCCACCGTAGGAGCGCCTCGTAATCCTCAAAGATTAGAACCAATTCCGAGCTTATTCAGCTTAAACACATGCCAATATTTAAAAAATACATCTGGTTGAGTTTTGATTTCAAAATTTGTTATATACAATGAAAAATTTTTTCCGCATTTTATAAGAGCAGAAGATGTAGAAATCCGAAAGAGTTGAATTTATTTATCAATTTAATGATAGAATTCTAAAAGATGAAAAAAATTGTTGAGGAAACGACGAAATTTCTCCGAACCAGTTCTTCTAAACATTATTTCAAAAATAAAAAAAAAAAAATTGGAAATCGTGTTGCGACGAATTTTTTTGGTATGTTATTGTTGCTTAGCTACTTCAGGTACTTAAAAACTTTATTGCCTCTTTTTTTCAGATGTTGAAACACTAAATCGACATCAATTCGAAATACTCGAACAGTGCTTATATTATTATTTAGCTGGAGAAGCTCAACGAAAAACACAATATTTCAATGCCGTTCACGCTCTCGCTGCCTTTCCACCGGAAAATGCCGGTTTGAAAGGATCGCGGGTTACGGTATTTTTTCAACAGATAACTCTGCAGCACTTTTTTATGGTAAACATTCTTATCTGCATATTATCAAAGAAAATTTAAAAATTAAAAATTAAGCAATAGTTTCGAAAATTTAAAATAAAAATTCCTCCAATTAATAAGAATCCATTTCATACTCAAATATTTATAACTTCTTACATTTTGCAAAACTTGGGGAAAAAAATTAGCGCGAATTCTCAAAAACAATCATGTAGAAACATCTGAAGATTGAAAGATTAATTAATGACATGTTTTCAAGCATTTTGCATTTCTTGCAAAATTTTTCGTAGTAAGCATGGAATGAAAATTCAACGCAAGTCCTTAAGCATATTGCGCACCAGAACCGGTTCATAATTTTTATAAAATCCCGCTAAAACCAGTTTACAGCCTCAAGAATTTGTATAAATCGGAAAGAAATTATTAATTCATATAAATCAAGAATAGGAAAAAATATTTAAAAAAAAGAAATAAATTAAGTGTTCAATAGCAAGCACTTAAATACCTAATTCATGACTTATTTTTACAATATTAACGGACTGACTAAATTTAGTTCCAATATTTCAGATAGTTATTTCAGAATGAAATCATGAAAGACTTAAATATCAATGGTTATTTCGTTGCATTTTGGGAGGATAATCGACTCAGTTGGGATGAAGAACATTGGAAATTAAAAAAACTGGAAATCAATTCCGTTAATCACGTCTGGGTTCCAATGCTCACAGCACAAACGTAATAAAAAAAATTCAGATTTCATGATTTTTGAATTTTTGACGGCTTGAAAGTGATTAAATTTAATTTGGATATTTTATTCCAGAAATGCTCTCTACATCCTCTTCGAGATCTGATCATTTGTAATGAAGAAAAATTTCTCCGAGGTCAGATTTCAAAATTTTTCGAATTTATTATTTGTTTAGATTTGATACAGCAATCCGTAATGGTGATCTAATGGAGATACGACGCGTATCAGTCAATAGTAATGGTACCATTCGAGCTATCATCAATTTTTCGCTTCGAACATTTTGTGATGATTCTGATTTCAAAAATTTTCCAAATGATATGTACAAATGTTGCTATCAAATCGAACCGCATGTTAATCAGGTTAAATTGAAAAAAAGAATTCAAATTAAAATGATGGCAATCAATATTACTGTATTTCTTATAATCATTTCAGTCAACTAAAATTTAAATTATAATTTGTTTTTGATATAAATTGACAATGAAATGCAATAATTCAAAAATTATCCATTTTAGTGATGAAATTCTTTTTCAACATAATGTGGTAAAAGAAATTGCAAAAATTAAAGTTTTTTAAGCTTAAGCTTCATTTATGGCAATAAGATATGCGTTTCAGGGTGGGTTGGAATTTACCACCTCAGGTCGACCAGTTTTCACGGATACAAAATATTTCCGTGATTATGGTTGGTATGTTTCCGGTAGCACGCCAACTGTTCAAATAATGCAAGATTTACAGATTCCACAGGTATTGATATCTGCAATTTTCAAAATTCCAAATATAAGTTTTAAATTGTTTTATTGAATTCCATTCAGGCATCATTTGAGTAAATTGAAGTTTGAAACAACAAAATGCTAACAAAATATGATACTGTTAAATCTTATCTCATGCATGAAAGTTCTATTGCATAATTTCAGCTTGGCTTCTGCTTAAATCTAAAACGTTCGACAAAATCTTTACATATAGAATTGTCACTACCAAATACTATCATATCCATCTTTTTCCTTTTGACCCCTTTGCTAGGACAAATTCATTTGCAAATATTTGCAAAAATGTTCGTACTTTTCCTACAATTCTCAACACTTCAACTTTTTTCCACACTTATTTCTACACATCTTGGCTCAGCAGATGCAACACCTAATATACGTACGTGTTTTAGAAATTGTTAGATTTAAATGAATTCAATATCTCCTTTTTTCTTAAAAAAATAAAAAAAAAATTTTGAAAAATAAAAATTTTTACAGGGAAATGAAAATAATCAAAGAATTATTTATCTTCTGACATCATTAACAAAATTATATAAAATGAAATCTTAAAACTTTTTCAGTACGATTTTTGGAATTCGCTACGATAATTAATATGTTCAGTATAACTGTGTCAACTATTCTATGGATGTGTAGTAAAATTCGTCGAAATCTTCCGCCATGGAATTGGCTTATAAGGTCTATTTTGATATTAAATGATAAAGTTAATCAAGTTAGGCCGTTACAATGTAAAAGTCTTCGATGCAGATACATTAAAAGGCTTTAGAAGCTTTGCAAAATATGACAATAATAATCTTAACTTGGATACTTGTTGGCGAAAATCTGATCGGATTATATAATTGGATTTGTCGTTCGATTGGATTGGAGATCTTTTTGCTGTTGTGACTCGATTAAGTTAGCAATGGACTTTGTTGGATTTATATGATATTATACTTAATAACTTATACAACAATAAAGATTGACTGAATAATACACGTAAATGATAAAAGATACTAGCAATCGATTGAATGTCCATCACATTGTCGCACATTTGTCACTGCCGTTCTCTTTGCGCTTCACCACCGCTATTGCTCCTGCTGAACTGTCGCTCGTGTTGTTATTGAAATCGTCTTCAAAATTAGACTGGAAGTGAATTGCCGCTAATTCTGATGTTGAAAAGAACTGCTGTTGAAGAAACTGCTCCCGCTGAAGACGCTAATCTAACTATTCCAAAACGTTCCCTTTTATATGAGTAATTCTTGGTGCTGACAGTAAGTGGAAGCTTACAATACCTTAGTCATACAAAAGATTGGATATGAAAAGTAAAGATAAGCTGGACAAGTCTCGTCAGCTTCAGTCCTTGTAACATTCCTGACAAAACATCTCAACATTTCACACGATGCCCTTAAGCTCTAACAGCAAATCAGAAGATGTGAGAATAAAAGTCTTTGTGCCGAGATACAGATGTATGACTCATTTGCCTGACAAATATCGCATATTTCTCCCAAACAGATTACTTCGATTATTTCATTTTATTTACATTATAAAATATTCGGTTTACCGACAATACTCCATTTTCGTATATTATTCGAAACGAGAGAAAATTAAATGATTTATTCAATTCATTGAAATTTTCAGGACATCAGAAATCATTAACAAGTGTATCTGTGTGTTTAATTCAACGGATAACAGCATATCATTGAATGGAAATGATAAGTCATCCGCATCAAGTACTTATCAGGAAGATTGGACTAATGCATTCGTTGCTATGCATGGTGTCGCCGTATGTGTCTTATCACTTATTTTTATCCTTGGTTATTTGATATTATCATAATGCATGGCAAATACAATCTTAGAAACGAGGAGGTCTTTCTTCATATGACGTGTATAAAAGAGATATTTTCATTTGTATGTAAATTTTTGTTCAAATGTTTTGAAAGGGAAAAGTAACGTGCATATGTTTTGTATCGTGAAATGTGTTAAATAAATTGAAGCATAGAATTATCATTCAAATACAGTAGTAATACTAACAAGAAGAGAAAAAATTTTTGTTCCATCTTATTCTTATAACTGATTGAATATTTTGTCTAAAAAATAAAGTGAATAATAATGATAATTATCAGTTTAAATTATTAACTTATACAGAACCGAAAAATCAGCAAATTCTTATTATTGAAATAATCCATAATATGGAAGTCGTTCATTTAATATTCGAATGAGAACTAATAAACTTCTTTAATTATCTGATCAAATTCAGCTGTATTAATTATTCTTTCCATTTATTGTTCCAGCAAATTTACTATCATTGTTGTTTTTAAAGTGGCCAATTCAAACTACGAAACATTCAATTTTTCAAACTTTTTTATTTGAAGTCATTTGGATCTTAAAACCAGATTATTCTTAAATTTTAACTTTTTATCATCTTTTTTATCATTTAAAATTTTTTGATTCAAAAATGAAATGATTTAAAGTGATAGAGAAGATGATAAAAACTTAAAATTTAAGAATAATCTGGTTTCAAGGTCCAATTTTTTTTTTTTTTCAAATAAAAAAGAGCAAAACAAAAGTGATAGTTCATCCCTTACTCATTCAGGAAATTATTAATAAACTACTGTTTAGAATCTATAATAAAAATTAAAGCTGTTTAGTTTGGTGAACTTTATGTCTCACTAAGTAGTCAGAGACTGACCTTGACTTCATTCGTAAGACCGCCATTCCCTGATTTTTTCTTTTCAATAATCAAGTTGAAAAAAAATTCTGTTGAAAAATTAATTGCATATAACAATGTAACGCGGCAAGAAAGGCATTTAAAACTGGCATGTGTTATTTCAACTGTTTTGTTTGAAAGATTTCATTTACTGTTTTCAATTTTCGAAAAATGCAGATTTCTTCATCAAATATATTTCTTGTATTTCAGCGTTTTTTCTGCTTTGTTTATATTCGCAGCGGAAGTATGATAAATATCGGAATTTCTTGTTTTTCGTCATTTTCTTGAAAAGTCGAAAAAATTGGGAAATTCAAAAAAAAAAAAAAAAAATTATACTTTAGATTTTAACGTTAATCAAAGAAAGAAAAAAGAAAAATGTGTGAAATCAGGAAAAAAAGTTCAAAATAAACTAAGGAAATAATTTGAATTAATCAATTAAATATAATTGATGATATTTTCATGAGTCATTTTATACTTATCACATGCATAGACTGGATATCTTGGCTTTTCTTCGTGGCAATACTTCGAGTAATAAAATTCATTTTAATTTTCATCATTTGAATCACTCTTTCATTCATCAAAAATAAAAGATGAAAAAAGAAAAACAAACAAACAAATAAACAAATCCAATATTTTCAAGCTATCCGAAGAAAAGAGAATTGCTCGCTCAGTCACAATCACTTTTTCAATTTTTGCACTAAAAAATTGAAATATTTCACCCAAAATTTAAAAATGAATAGAAAAAATCAAAGATTAATGAAAGCGTACTTTATTATTCAAATTTATCTTGAATTCGAATACCTAACTTTTTTTTTTAAAATATATTTGAGTGATCGTGGATTGTGTCCAAGCAAGCTATCACAGTGTGCTAAAATATAAGTATTATGTAAAATATATAAATACTAAAAATTTGCAAATATTTTCATCTTTACAACAAATAAGAAATTTCATTTGTGAGTGAACAATAGTAATAATAATAAAAGGAAAGAATTGAGAAAGACGACAGTAACAATTTTAAAACATTATCCATCATATAATAATACATGTATTTTTTCCTCATTATGAAATTACCTTCTATCATCAAATTAAATTAAATCAACTATTGAATATTTAGTAAGATTAAAATCTAAATGACATTATTTACCGTTTCAATACTACATGTATTTTTTTCCTCAATATTTAATTGGACTTATATTTTCAAATTAGAATAAATTAATTACTGAATTTTCAATCTTAATTTTTAAAAGACATTATCCATAATTTCAAAAATACCTGTCATGCATGAAATTGCAATGAGAGTTTAAAAATAGTATCATGTAATCCACAAAAATGTCATCTAGAAAAGAAATTAGCCTTTAGTCCAACTTCACGGTCTATTTGAATGAGAAATAAATTAATAGTCATTCCTATTATTCAATATTCTTACAGCTAATTTTCATAGAAAATGACAAAAAAACAAAAAAAAAAAAAAAAAAAAGAAAACGAAAAAATTTTCCTGAAACTATTTGTAAACCTTCAATGTCATCATGAAGTTAATTTAACGATATGTACGAAATCAAAAAAATTCAGCAATGATTTTTTTTCCCCAAAATATGAAAAAATTGACAACGTTAAAAATGGAATGAATGGAAGTAAATCTTTTGTATAAAATACTGATATAATTAATTCCTTATGTCAACTAAACAAAACCCTTTAAAGGACTCCAGTATCACCTTTTCGGCCTTCTAGATTCTGCCCTGAAACAGTGCTTGAACCATTTGGCGATTTCAACGATGTACCAGGAATTGTAGATGATTCTTGCTTCTTTTCTGAAGAATCCATTCGTGACATAAAGGTCGGTAACTTGGTGAGTTTCGCCAATACCTTTGGATCACTCAATTTCTGCTTCTCTGATTCCATGTATCGCAAACTATAAAAAAAAAAAATTCTTCAAAGTACTGTTGTTGGCTAAAAACTTTCAAATATTCTTCGATGAAGATCATCATCTGTGATAAAAAGGTCATAAATCACTGTTTAGATCAAGCAAATAAAAATCTTTATTTTTTATAGAACAAAAATTTTTATTTCTTTAAATCAAGAAATACCGTCTGTTACTTGAAATTATTACCTATCGAAATTTACCTATTTTAAATAAATATTCGAGAAAAAGTGAATTGCATCAATTTGTAGAACCGAAACTAACTTTCGCATTCCATCCAGAGTTTCGCTGGTTTGCATTAATTGTTGTTTGGTGCTAGCCAAGCCATGTTTCAAGGCTTCCTGTAGTATCAGTATTTGGCTCGATCCAGTATTGCTAGTTTTTCGTGATTTTTCCTTCTCATTTAGCGCTCCGATATGATTTGCCAGCGGTCGACCGGATATTGAAGATGAAACAGGTCCATTACCGATGAGTGGAGTGGATTGTTGTTGTTGCCTAGATGATGACGGTGATGATGGAGTGGGTATCTCTTCTTTGATATCTTGTGAAATTTTCTGAAATTTTCTTCTTTCATGATTCTTCTTAGAATTATCACTTTCAGTTCGATGGTAAAGTGACTTTGTGCTAATTCCGATCAATGAACCAGCCACTTCATTTTAGATCATAAATTCAGTTACAAATCAAATCAAAATCTAATAAAAATATCAAAATAGAATCATTGTTTGATCAAAACTCAAAAGAAGCGAAAAGTAAGTCCCAAAAACAAAAGTCAAAAATCTTTTTTGAAGTCCAAAACTTAAAGTACAAATTTTGGATCCTAAAGTTTCCATATTTTTCGAAAAATTTGCATAAATTTGATTCTTCATATCTTTTTTTATATTTTCCCATGATTAGCTTTAATTTATTTTAGCCACTTATAATTTTACTGATGTGAGATCCTAATGACGGTGGATTGATTGACATGTTACTATAATGCTTAAGTTATGAAATTAAGAAGGTATACAACATTTAGAAGTTAAGAAGTGAATCGATCAGATCATTTTAAACATTCTATCTGTATTCTTAAATTAATAAAAGGAATTTTCATCAATATTTCATTATTATCAAAGAATAGTTTACTGTAAGACTGGAGTAAGATGTGATAATTTCTGTCTTTTAAATTGATCAATATTCGCATTTATCGATCCAAAAATTAACTAATGTTCTATTTTCGACAAAATGCAATTTATTTAATATTCAGATAAATCCAACATAACTCATAAATTAATTACCGTTCGATTTTCAAATAAATTCCGTGACCCATTCAGGATTGGCTGAAATGCTTGGCATATTATTTACCCATGTTTAGCTATCAGTAACGATTACCTTGAGCAAAGGTGTTTTGGTTGTAATTTGTGCTTCCAACTTTCTCGCCGGATACATGGCGGTTGCTAAATGTAGTGAAGCTGGTTCCAATCGTTCTATCTCACTAGAAAACAGCGATTTTCGACTCGGTGAATTTGGCCTATTTTGTAATTCAAATTCTTCCCTAGAATTTAAGCAAAACATCAAGCATTATTATAATTTTTTTTTTTTTGATTCAAAAAATTTTACAAAAATTTTTTTAAATAATTTTTAAATGTTGTTGTAAACGCATAAAGCCATAGGAAAAAATTATCCAATTACTAAGAAATATTTATGAACAATTTGAAAAGTTTATGTATACGATGTTTCCGATATTCCGGGTTTCATTGAAGTTGTTCTTTGCAATCGTTCAGATTTCTTCCTTACACTATCGATACTTTCATCTCTTGACATTTCCTTTTGTTTGCTATAATAATTTAATTAAATGTCAGAAGCTATTGTACCTTGGATAATAATTCTTCCTATTCCATAAATAGCTCATCATCGTAAAGATTGTAGACTAGCTAGATAAGACCGAGAATTACTGCTAGGATTCTCGGCCTTATCTAACTAGTCTACAATCTACCCAATTAGAAAAATGATGAAAACTTAGTTATGAGCTCATTTGATTAAATAAACAAACTATTCATTTTGTTTTAATTATGTTTTAATTAAATTTTATTTACCAAACCGTACTCAGAGCTTTTTTTTGATGTTGCTTGGCTTTCATCGATGCTTTCCATAGTTATACTACCACCTGCTTCCACATCTTTCCGCACTTTTATTTCCCGAAATTTTGGATTAAATGACATCCGTTTAAATTGCGTTTCACCTTTCAGTACTCCTTGTCGTTCTTTCACACGCCGAGAAGACGATGAAGGATTTTGTTGCTCTTCATCATCCTGCAAAAAATTAATCAAAAAATTCATTCTTAAGTTCATCAAACGTGATAATATAATTAAAGTGATGTAATTACAACGGATTGTTTGTGTGATTTAACAAATATCTCAGTATATTTCATGATCGAAAACTTCAGGATCTAATAAAATATATGTTAGGAATAAATTACATAAAAGAAGAAAGATTACTGAGAAGAAAAAAGAGAGGAAATGATGCATTTTGATTATTGTTATAATTGTATGGCAATAATCAAAATGCTCTGACCAGAATTATATTACGAATATGATTAAAATTATTATGAAACTAAAAATTCTTTAATTCTAATGCCATAATTTATCGTTTATTTTCAGTGAAAAATTGATCTGTCAAAAGAAATAGTTATTCATTAACCTTGCTTATTTCTGGATTTTGACTTCGTGTTGGATAATTTAGATAATTAAAGCCATCGGAAGATGTTGACTGAGCAGAAATATATGATGGCAAATTTGGTATTACCTGCAAAAAAAAAAAAAAAAAAAAATGATAAATTGAACTTAGATTTTTCGTTTGACACTTTTAGGATTCAATTTTGTCAATTTATAGTTAACAGAAACATTTCATTCAAGTATTACATCTATGCTCTAATTTTCTGCTTACAATCAGAATCTTATCAATGATCATTCTATGCTTTTTAAATGCTCGATAATAGAATATATCAATAAAAATATCAATCAATCCTTGTTAGAAATTAATTTTACCTGCGGGTTGGACATCAGTATGTTCAGATGTAGTCCAGGTAAAGGATTTTCCGGTATTGATGGGAACGGTACTTTCTCATATTGGTCCGAAGAACTATAATCTGTTGTGTCCTGAAAATTTATAAACTTTTTCATCAAAAATTCTATTGCAAATAAATGATTTTTGGAGAGAAATCAGTGAAATAAGAAAAAATACGAGTGATGAATCCATTGATCCAGAGTTAAGATATTTGAATTTAAATCATCAACAAGTATGAAATTGATTCAAATAAATCAAATCAACTTTGAAATTCACTGAAGTGGAATTGAAAAACGACATAAAACAAGACACATTATCGAAAATCAATAATGCTTATAGTCGACGAGGATCAGATGATTTGAAGTGCTGATCTCTTGATCAGCAGACTGTTCAACATTTTCGATACACGACATGTCTAATGCGTGATAAATACTATCACTGCAATTAGATAACTGAAATTCTGATTGCTTCGATGATGTATGTAATTTGAAAACTTAGGTTAGAATACCTCCGCTCCGCTTTCTGGTTCAGTTCGAATTTCCAAATCGTCAGACGTACGTAAATTTTTTGTTGAACTAGTGGCTTTCGATTGAATTCCCTGAGGTGGCAATGATCCGGCACGTATATCCGCTAATGATTGCAACTAAAAAAAGAAAAGAAAAAAAGTTAGCAATCTAGCAGACTAATTTTTAAGTTTCGGAAAATAATGGAATTTAAAAAATTCTTAACCAATAAAATTTAAAATTAATTTGAACTTTATGTTTAAAATCTTCATTAAATCTATATCATAAAAATTGCATTGGAAAGAAATAAAAATTATTTGACCTGATATGGTTTTGAAGGATCAACTGGAGGTGGTCCAGGAACTTTTGCTTCATTTTTAAATTGTTCCGGCGATGAAGCAGTCAACGGTGCTGTTGGCATTGATCCTGGAGCCTTCATTAGTAATGTTGCGGTTTCTGACTTTCCTCTTGATGTTGACTGAAAATATGGATTTGAACTGAATGAAAATGAATTTCAAAAAAAATTTGATAGGAATTAAAATTTCATCGATTATACAAGCGAAAGATGAGAGCGCTTGATCTTTTTCATTGGTCTAAGAAGCAGGAAAATTTGTACTGGCTGAGTGATTTGTTCTTGAATTTCTTCGGCAAGTCGTGTTTCCAGCGATTGAAGCCTTAAGACGAGTGACTGCACTTGTTCTAACAACTCACGATTTGCATTCAACAGTTGATGTGTACGAGACTGAAATGTGATATGATATGATATGATATGATATGATGTATATAATATGTAATTCCTGTCACTACTAAACTATATACGGCTGCTGCAAAATATCTCTTATTATTTTGTTTAATTAATCAATTAATTAAATGAATGAATTGAATTGAGAAAGAAAGTTTTTCACTTAATTAAAATTTAACTAAATTAAATTGATGGAAAAAGAAAATTCATCCAGTTTGATTAATTGATCAAAATGGTGGAACAGCCTGTTTTATCATTTTGATTAATTAATTAACTGAATGATAAATTAAAATTTTTTTTTCGGATGAATTCCAATCTTAAAATTCGGGAACAAATGATAATAAAAACCTGTGCTTCTATTCGAGCAGTTGTCTCACTTGTCAACTGATCTCTTAATAATTGCACCTGGCAACTTGCCACTTGAGCAGTTTGTTGAGCTTGATCCAATTGCGAACGTATCAAATGTTGATTATACTGTAACAAACAATTTTAGATATTAAAAAAAAAAGAACTGGTAGCTCATTTACACAATAATCTAAAAAGATTATATTTTCATGAAAAAATCTGCTATGATACACTGAGATTAGATTACCCGTGCAATAATCCAAGAATACGCCAATTATCGAGAAAAAAAATAAAAGAAATAAATAAATTGATCTGATTTCGAATAAATAACATTTCAGGAATCAGAAAATTGATTGCTACAATTCAATTTTTATTATTTAAAACTTAACTCAATTCATAATTCAAAAATCATTTCGAAAATATGCACCTGATCTAATGATAAACTAAGCTGATAGTTGGTGAGATCTTGTCCCTCAAGAGGACTTCCAGGAATGTTCGGATTTGTAGTCGAGGACTGCTGCTCGGAGGTATTCCTCGGTAATGGCAGAGTTGAATAAGGTGATAATAAATATGGTGAACTGAGTCCATATGGCATCGATACTGATGGTGCCATAACTGGGATCTAAAAAAAAATAACTTTCTAAAATGCCTAAAATTAAAGAAAAAAAAATATTTTTGAAATATAAAAGATATCACTGCTCAGTTTTATTGATTAGACCAAATCATTAAGAATGAATCCATTGTTTACTAAATGTCATCTTTCATAGATGGCGTCTGCCTCTTTGAAATAACTTAGCATAACATCATTCCATCTTAATTGTCAAGTTTTTTTATTTTTTAAAAGATGCATCATAGAAAATGAATTAGGAGAAAAAGACTAGTTTCAGAAGTATAGGAATTAAAAAGTTAAATTTTAAATTTTGAGTCAGTAGGGGAAAACAGAACAAACAGGATAATAAGGCACAGTCGGCAAACCACGTTGATCGAGCGTTTGAATTGATTGGAACTGACCAGAGGTCACATGTGGTCCCCATGTCATTGAATGCGGTAAAGTTGAGGAACCGGATACGAATGGCAGTGGATCACTGTAATGTGCAACAACAATTCAGTTGATTAAAATTCAAGAAGTAACAATCAGTGGATCAAACATTTACGGAATATGGGAAAAAAATCAATGAAGATGCACGAAGTCTAAGGTTAGGTTATCTTAAGTAGTAAATTTGCATTCATTTCAAGTTCAATAAATGAGCTCGTGCAAGAGAGCGAAAATCAGTTGAGAAAATTTAAAAAGTTATTGAGAGATAGCAAGTTATTGAGAGAAATCAGCGAATGATTACCCGGTAATGACTGTTGGATTTCCGGAAGTTAAAGCGGGCTGAGGTGTTTGAAGCGCCGAAGTTGATGGTAATTTTTGCGCTTCACCAGAACTACTTGCTTGAGTAATAGTAGTAGCGAAGATTGTCGCTTCTACTGTATTCGATGGATTTGAGATTGACTCGGAACCTTTTCGTGTCCCAAACTAAAATTTTATACACATTCAATACTTCGGACCATTTCAAATATATTATTTTTATAATTATTAATTACTGATTATATGGTATGCAGTATCATTAATACGGCACTACAGTAAACAGTAAGTGCAGTATTAAAATATCATCAGTATGGTAATACAGTACTTACAAAGATCAACTGTCAATAATTGCATATACATAATAATCGTAATGAAAGATAGAGATAGTAACAAAAATACTATGGAATGATGTTTTTGCATGTAAAGAGGTGTGGTAGATGTCGCAAGCGCTGATGGTTGTTCATCTTCTGGTGATGGACTACGTGAAGCTTCACTTACTTTCGCTAATTTCTCCTCTAGTTCAGTGGGTTCACCTTCGATACTTGTGAGTGAATCTGTAATTAATAGAATATTGATTAATGATACTATCACAAGAATCAATGAAAAATAACTTTTTGGTTTAATTCAGAAAACTGTAAATTTACAGAATTCTGAAGAAATCGTTTTTTTTATTTTCAGAATGATTTATTAAACAAACAATATTCTATTGCTAATTTTATTCAAAATTATTGTAGATTATTTTTGAATTATGTATAATATTTATGAAATTCATGAAATATACCAAATTTGTTATGCAAATCATTCGCAAAATATTCATTGTTAAATAAATCATAATTTAACATAACAATAAACTTTTACTATTTGTATTATTAGACAAACATTTACTTTCATAATATTCTTAATAAATCAAAAATCATTCGATATATGTTAAAAGCAACGGATACATTCTGCAAGTTGTTAGAGAATTTTGTGGTAATAATAAAAGGAAAAAAAAAATCGAAAAAAAATTGGGAAAAAAAGACTTGGTTACTTTCTATATTTAAAAAGAAAAAAAAGTCAGGATTTAATAAAATGTGCTGAAAGGAACCATAAATTATTCAAAAAAAAAAGGAAGTGAAATTGAAATTGAAGCATCTGATGAAAGTTAGAATTTTGTTATTTCTCATATTTCAAAGAAAAAAAAACTTGGAGTTTTATAGAGTATGCTGGAAGAAAACTATAAATCATACCAAAAAAAAAGGGAAAAAAAAAGGAAGAGAAATTGAAATAAATTATTTGATGAAATTCAGTGAAGATGATACGAGGATAGAAGAAGTGTACAAAAGCATATGTTAAGTTCAGAAAGTCTGAAATTTATTAGAAGTTAAATCCGTTTATTCGGAACGATGAACTGTTGCTAAAAGAAAAAAAAACCATTATTAATAGTTCCACTTAGTAAATAGTGTATTTACGCGTATTTTTGGATCCTCTCTTACAATCTTTAATGCTTAGTTCATTTCATCTTCTAAAATGTATATGTAAGGTCAAGTGATAGAATCTCGCACAAAAAAAGGATACATAGAAGTCTTGAAAGAAATTCAACTCCTTACTTACCGATCAGATTATCAATTTTATCATTGATGTTAAAAAATTTGTGACGCTCCTTTTTGTTTCGTGGAATCATTTGTTGCAATTCAACATCTCTTGCGTTAACATCATCATCGTCAGATTTTTTCGCATTCTCGGTTGAAAATGTATTCAATTTTCTGGGAGGATGCTTTGGATGATGGTTGCTATAGTCTTTCTGCCTTTTGAAGAAGCCAGACTTCTATATCATGCTATTTTTAGTACAGCTTCGTTCTTACAGAAAGTTTTGAATAGTTTAACAGAAAATTGATATTTATAAAATCTCAGATACTTGAGTGATATGAAAAAAAAAAGTGTTCCTTTTCTGATTCTTAATTTCTTCAAAGAGAAATGGAAGCTACAAATTATTTTGGATTAAATAAAAGCAAAATATAGCAATCAAACAATGTTGATGCTATTTTTATATACATATTGCATAATTTCGTTTGTATTTTTGAAACAAAATTAAGCAAAAATTCGTTTTATCAAATGGAAAATTGCAAAAAATATAAAATGACCGTACTGATGTAAACAAATAAATCATTCTTCCTGAGATCGATTCTGTTCTAATCGGAAAGATGAAGAAGAAGAAGAAGAAGTTTCTGGATAGAATCTATCGTTGAGCAGATGAATTGAAAATGATTTGATGAAAAGAAGAATAAAACCAGAATGTATTCTTCTGAAGGTTACAAATTATTTGCAAATAGTATTTTCGTAAAGCAGTCCTTGGAAATGACAGCAGTGATGAAATTTTGAAATGATAGCAATGATGAAAATGTTTGAACAGAGGAAAGGCAGCATTAAGTTGAAATTTGATAAGGCATCTGTGATATGTCGTACACCTTTCAATCATACATATTAATTCGCACTGGATTAGACAAGAAGGAATTTCGTAAAAAAAGTGATAAACACCTGCAAAAATCAACAGGAATGATTTGATATTTATGAAACTCATGTTACTCTAAACATTAGTTCTCTTTTAAATAAAATAGGACTTAGCAGCGCAGATCGACAACAATTGATTTTCTTTTTCGATCAATTCGCAAAAGTTTTTGTATCAAATAGAACATAAATTAGCAAGAATAAATCATAGATCAGATTTTTTTCGCCTGAATTCGACTATCCGGAATATATGATCCAGTAAAATAAAAAATTACTGTAATTTATCAAATGTATGTTAGAGCTTCAGATAATTCATAATTATCCATAAATTCAAGAAATTTCTCTGATGTTGGTATAATTTTAAGAAATCTTCTAATTACAACTATCTGAAGATAGCTTGGCACCAACTGTCTTCAGAAGCATCCGTCAATCATTTCTTCACAAATAGGAAAAAAATTATTGTTAAAGCTTTTTGTAATCTTTGATTACATAACTAATATTTTTAAATTTTACGAAATTTCATCTATATCCATGACATATTTTACCACTTAGTTATTCTGTGCAACACAAAATGCAATTATTCGACCGTTTGAAAACAAATCATTGAAATTAAAAAGTAGTGATATATTGTGTAAAAAAAAAAAAAGACAACTAAAATTTCTATTTATCTGAATTTCTGTCTAAAGTATAATCAGCGAATAATCCAAATCACATTCATTTTCTTTTTTGTTTTTTGTTTTTTTTTTTGTGAAAAAATCGAAAAAAAAATTCCAAAAAATCTACAATCAATGAATTAAGATGACAATATCTTTGAATATATTCAAATGGTATTATTCTTCAATTGTCACTATTACAATTAACTAGTTAATTAACCTAAATTTGTAATCTACTTTTCATTAGATCGTAAACAATATTCCGCAAAATATTTCAAATACATTATCATTACAGAGATGATTTTTGGAGAAAAGTAATTACTATGAATTCTCATAATTCTTAAATACCACTTAAAGAAAAATATGGGGAATTTGCTTTGAGATAGATCGATGCAATAAAGCGGAGGGAGAGAGAGAAGGAATTTTCAGCGTAGAAAAGTTTCTTTTCTTAGTGATGTGAGAAAAAGACTGATTGTGTTTCGCTATGTATTTAAAAAAACTGAAGATACGACTGATGAATGAATTATGTAGACTGTGCACTGATCAACTCTCGAATAATCGATTGCTTTGCTATGAGTGATTTATGGATAACTATAAGCAAGATAATGAATATAAAAATTGACAAATTCACAGTTTTTGTGAAATTTTACGAGAATTTGAAAAATTGCTTCACAGTTTTTGCGAAACTTTACGAAAATTCGCAAAAAAAAAAAAAAAAAAGAAAAAGAAAACGGAGAAGATGCTTAATTAATCATTGGTATAATTTCTGAATAGGAATCAATCAGTCAACCATTAAACTCATTAATTCATATGAAGACTAATTAATAAAAAAGTTTCCCAAAATTATACCTATCAGTTAATTGTTATACGAATTAATTAATTTAGTAATTAAATGAATTTTATATTAAAATTTCTACTTTCTATTGTCATATTATAATTATCATCAAAACATTTCATGCATTTGGTGATGATTACAACAAACTATTGTTATTTTCTCATTAAATTAATTTATTTATGTATGGATATAATGCTTTTTTGAATGATTAAAAGCTTACCAAAATTATATTTATTTGCAACATGATGATTCAGTCATACTGTAATTTGATACTCGATTCATTAAAAATGTAAATGATCGTATTTTAAAATCAAAATAAAAGCAGCATTTCTCATATTTACTGATCAATATGATGAATTTTTGACAAGTAATAAAAAATTTTAAGCCGACGGAAATCTAATTATTAGTGCGCTGCATGCAATAAAATGTTAAATAGCAGAGTTACTAAAAAAAAAGAAATTAAAATCTTCTGTGAAATGAATCTTTCATTAAAGATTAATTTCACTCATAACAAAAATAAATTTTCTTATTAATAAAATTGACTTCTAACTTCAGGAAGCAAAAAAGAAAAAGAAGAAAACTTACTTTTATTTTTTGCATTATAACCATTTTCTGAATCTTCCTGATACTTCTCTTGCATCTGTTCCTGTGCCACTTTATGGCATACTTCAAATGCTTGGCCGATTGTTCGTACCACACGCATTGCTTGACTCTGAAAATATATTTTTTTGATAAAATGATAATGAAAATAATAAGCAAAACTTCTGTTAAAATGAATTGAATTTTCTTTTTTTTTAAAAAAAAAAGTTTGATTTCAAGGAAAAGTTTGGTTAATTTCATTTAAAAAACAATGAAAATGGCAGAAGAATAATATAAAACAGAAGGTGGACTTTGATTCGTTACTTTACCAAAAGATGAAAGATTGTTACTTTGATATTCTACTAATAATTTTGATACAATAATTTTAAAATAAACTTAATATCACTCAATTTCCTTTTTATATTCAATTCACCTTAACTATGTAGTAAAAGTAATGAGAATTTGCTTCTAATAAAATTCATTTTTTGGTCTTTTGATTTTCCGGATCAATCAGAAATTCAGTATAACCGCTGTAATGAAAAATACCATTGCTATTTATATTTTTTGAACATAAAAAATTAGCCGCTATAGGATTGGACAAAATAATTAAAATATATAACCAAATAATTTAATCAGTATTTCAGACTGATTGAAGTCTGAAAAATCTCATCCCCGAATATTTAGAATTCTCTGAAAATTCCAAATGATCTCAAGTATCTATTTAAAGCAATGAATCATTTAAGCTGCAAATGTTTGGGTTGCTTTTCAAGACTATGAAGTAATACTGAATAAGTTCATTTTTCTATTTTGTCCTCAAATTTTCTTTTTCTTTTAAGTATCAGAATTACTGAATCAACAAGTAATCTAAATGAATGCATGGATGCAATAAACAAGTTAATATAATAAATATGCAATTCGAATTGATAAATTTTGGTAATTTTATGCGAAATTGACTTTATTCCTTCGAAATTTTTCTTTGTTTTTTTGTACTTTAAATATATACCTTCTATTCATAAAGAACAAACATAACAAACATAGTAGTATAAGCTTTTAGCAAATCGTTTAGTTGTTCAAAGAGTTCAAATTTCAATATTTTGTTTGTGAAGGATTAGATGTCTAAACAAACGATCGGCATCTTCCAAAATTAAAAAAAATAATGCTTTAATGAAGCAATCCATTGATGGCAGAAAAATGAATTTGAAAATTTCAAGAATAAGATATCATTTGATGTTTTTTGAAAATTCAAGAAAAAAAAGGAAAGAACGAAAAATTACAATTGTTTTCAAAAAATATCACAATTGAAGTATGCAAGATGATATGATTGAATGGGCTTTAACCTCTGAAAGATGAAATAATATCTTGTTACGCCATATGCTATTCTTTCATCGTTTCATTGACGTCGTTTTAGACTTTTGCAAGAAATTGTAAGGTAGCAAAAAAAGAAAAATGAAAAAAAAATTTAGTGATAAGTTAAACGTGACAGCTAAAAATATCATATTTTTTATATTCTTCTTGTAGACGTGAAATTTCGGAAGAAATTTTCTTTTTTTCACATTTTAATTTCATTTTAAATTTATCAATAACAATAGTTTATCAAATGATATTAAAAGATTTTGGAAATAAATGTGATAACAATAAGCGTTTACTTTAGATAGAAATGTAAGAATGCATTTATTGATTTTATCGATAGAAACTTTTCAATTACTTTTCAAAAATAATAAAAAAACTGAAGCCATATGTGCCAAGAAAAACTTTCAAAGAGGCATAGAATACTTTATCTTTCGTTTAGTCCATCCATTGATTGAATCATTGATTTGTATGAAATAATTTACAAATGTTGAAAAAATGATGAAATGCTTTCATTTCTAATTAACTAGACTAAATGGATAGATTAAAATGAAGCTAAAAGAGTTAGAATACTGTAAGCTTCTTTTAAATGATGATATTCGACGATGCCAAATCCACGAATGTGCTACGATTCTACAGGAGAGAAATATTTATTCTAATATTTAGGTTCAATGAATAAAAGGCCTGCAGCTTTCAAAGCTATCATCTATCAATTTATTTAAATATGATTCGACAACTTAGAATTGCTCTATTTTATCTAGGTCATTCATTGAACTAGATCATGAGCTAGATCATTCATTCAGGAAATCTTTCATATATTCACTAAACAGATAATTGATTCTAACTGGTTTCGGTAAGTAATAAGTAGAATAAAAAAAGTAAAAGTAAATAATGCATTTTTGTAATTATAGCCTTATTATTTATCCAGTAATAAAAAAAGTAGAAACGAATTTCAAAGATTACGAGAATTTCCATATTCTTTAATGATAATTGAAAATGCTCAATCATTTTTCATTAGCAATTAAATTCACACTTCAGTATGTTATGTTATATATGATAAAGAATGGAAATTCTAAAATTTAACTCTTCAAAACTTTACATGTGCATCATAAATTAAGTGTGATTCGATATTTTGGAATTCTTGCAAAATTCTAAAAAATGAATGAACATTTAGAACTTACATAATCATTTCTTATTATAATTACCGTGTAATGTTCGAAAGCACATTATATGCTGTTAGCGATAAATGATCGCCATGTATTATTTAAATGATGAAAGCTTCTCGATAGATAATGATGTGACATACCTCGAGATCATCATCAGTTACAGGACTTTCTTGTTGAGGAGATGGTGGTTCCCATCGGACAAATTTTATTTTTATTGGTTCATACTTGCCACTTGATGGTTTGGCCATCAATCGCAAGTAGTAGAATCGTTGTTCTTCGGAAAGAACTTTGTCGTCTTTGTCTGTTTCCGAAAATCGTGACATTTTGTAACGCAGTTTTATTATTATTATTATTATTGTCAATGATAATAATAGCAATGATGCAGATAGTGATGATAACTGATAAATGAACAATTGTTCGGTACATGTATAATAAAGAGAAAAGCGCTATAAATGATTATAGCAAATAAAATATGTAGATTTTGCAAATACTTCAGAGCAGAAATATAAATCCAAACTCTGGGCAACAACTAATTTCAAATTTTTTAAGAACAGAATAAACAGAATGATTGATACTTTTACCTTCACCTAAATTCTTCGTATTTGATTTTCAATATTTAATCGCAATAGATGAAAGAAAAGTCCGCAAAGAATCCAAGTAATCAATCAAAAAGTGTCAAAATAATCGCAAGTACTGCAGCAAGTTTTATCAGCATAATAAGTTTTTTCAAATCAATAATACAGAAATGTGACGCAAAAGCAGTTGCAATCTTTTAAATATACCACAAAAGTGAGAAAGTTTGTTCATGGAAACTTCCAAAATGAAGTAGAGAAATTGAATAGATCTGCTCTTTGTTTTACATATAAGTTCTTCTTATGTGATTGCTTCCTTTAGCAAATTAGCATTAATATATTACAATAAGAACAATCTCAGTTGAAGAGGTTAAACTTATCAGAGGTTAAGAATAGCGTTTCAAGGAATTAATTCATGCATCTTTCAAATTTATAAAAAGACTGTCGTTTTGTTATCTGGAAATAATCATAATGGATAATATCAAATGAATAATATGAGATCGCGGATTGATACATGAAGTTATTAGCAAAAGGATTTTCATACGAATACTTTAAATTATTATGCCACAATATAAAATGAAAAGTGATTTTTAGTCCTTAATAATAAGAAGACATTTTTAATTCATTTTTGAAATTTAAATATTTACATTCTTATAATAATGACAATTTCATATTCTTATATCAACAAGATTATTCTGCTTTCCAGCGTAATATTTATAAAACTATCAGATACACCAAAGATGGTAAATCTCAGCATATAAGTGACTAATCCGTGGATACGATTATTGATTGCAAAATGCGAACAAGTCGAAATAACAGCATTACGGTTTTCACGGACAAATTTGCTTGGATTATCAAATCGTATCTCTTCTCTTAATGGTCAGCATCTTCTATCATGAGGAAATGAAATACTTAATTTTTACTAAATTTCAAATTCGCAATATTCCGAATTTTTTCCATCTTTTACATCTTTTAAAATTCTTTCCATCTTTCTCTAAAATGACCTCCGTCATTGAAAAATAAGTTTCTGATTGTATGTTCCATAAACGATTGTTGTTATGGAAAGACAAACCAACTAAAAAGGTACAGTTTTGGTCTCTCTCAGGTTTATTTAAAACTTAATTAGGAGAGGCATGGCTGCAATCCCTATTCTGCTACTTTTAAACAGATTTATTAATTTAAACTACATATTAGTCTAATATCGGGGAATTTGTTCTGAAATACGAAGTTGAATTATTAAAACAATCTAGAAATGTCATCCCTACTAATTTTTCAATTTAAAATACTAAAATAGTTATACACAATATAGTTCCCTCTAAAAGACTGGTTTTAAATTCAAATTTATGCTTGTCGACTAATCGATTTATTATTTCGTTCATAATCAGTAATAAAAATAACCAATAAAGATATTAGGATTATAAATCTCTGTTCTTAATGAAAGCAATCATTAAAAACATCGGCAAAAGTGACAAATAATAGAAGAAAGAAATAAATAAAAAAATTTGATTTGCTCAAAATCGGACAACGATTATCGGAATAACCGAAATATTTCATATATTTTTTTGCATTACATAAATAATCCAGTATAAACAAGTGATTTCGTAAAATTGCTTTATCAATATTATTTGCATTATAGAATGTTTCCCAGATGACTCATCGCTTAAGATGAATTTAAATGAGTGTTGCGATATCTAATGTGATTCTCATCTTTGTTTGCGATAACCAAGCTTAACTTCAACAGTAAATTAGTGTAAACTAATTTACTATTGGAATTACATGTAAATTTTCCGGTCTGATAATCAAACTTATGTGCAATTTCTAAAATATTGTATGGATTTCCTCATCCGGTAATTAAACTTATCCAATATCTGAACTATTGAAAAGCAACTTTCACTATAAAAAAGGTCAAGATTATCTAGTACGATGATCATAATTCTCATCAACAATTCGATCAGCAATGCTTTTTCAATTTGGCTTCAATTCAATTCTACCATGCATTCTTCGTCGAGCAAACTCCCAATAAATATCTCTATTATCAACAAACAAGAAGATAAAATCAAGCTTTCCAGTGATTCAAATAATTGTTCTATAATTCATACTATCAATGCCTTTCCCATCAAAAAATAAATTTTTCCAATACTTATTGTTTTGGCAATTACTGAACAAATACTTTTACGACAATGATTGAATATAGAATTGAATATCAAATTCTCTCATCTATATGTATATAAATTTGGCATAATTCAAACCTAAAAATTTTCACAGTAAAATTAACGACAGGTGAATGAAATACAATCATCAGTAGCAAAATATAGTGATAGATGGATGAAATACAGCTGTCGATGGCAAAGGTCAGTGAGAAGTGATTTTAAAATTGCAAAGTTTAGTGACGTATGGAGTGAAATATAATTATCAGTAACAAAATTTTTACGGTAAAAAGATACGGAAGAACACTGTTCGAAGGATCATTTTACCAAGAGGAGAAATGTTGTAATTAGTGTCTTTCCTCTGTATCGAAAAACTTGATCACTCACCCAGATTATAAGCAATGAACAATGATCAGTAAAACAAGAATGAAAGACGTTCCTTAACTTCTCATAAAGATCAATTTTCTGAATGATTTAAAAAAAAGTCTTTACGTCTGTTTATCACCAAATACCATGTACCTTTAAGCAGTATAATACGATATGACTGAGGAATAATCTCGTGATCGAAATAACGTGCTGTTACTAAAGCAAAAGAATTGACAAGAAACGGGTAGAAATCAAAAATAATTCATAAATATATGAAAGTTAGCGAAGAAACTATACGGTTGTTTTGAAGTGGCAAACGGGTGGGATCCGAAGTGAGGTAATATTTGTTGCCTGAAAGGCTAAAGAAGTGAAAAAGTTTGGGCAACAGAAAGAGAGTGCTTGTGTATATGCATGTAAGTGTGATTCGTTCTGATCTTCTCCATCTCAATCTTCAATTTCAATTCAAGAAAACGATGACGATGATTCGGGAAGGCGCAGCTGTCGGAAGGAAGGAGGGAAGCATTTTCAGGGATATATCCACGAATTCGTGGATATATCCACGAATCTCAACTATCCAAACAAATCAAGGTTCTTTGGAGAAAAGAATACAGAGAGAGAGAAAGAGAGAGGGAGAGGAAAAAAGATGAAAAATGATGCAGTTTCCTGATATCTGAGACTTTCATCGAAAATTGTTGTCAAGCAAATGAAGCAATTGTGATAGCAATAGTAGTTTCAAGAAGAAGCATGGAAAGATAGAAAATAAAATGATTTTCAACAATAAAAGAAGTTGAAAATCTGTAGAAAAACAACGAAATAAGTGACAAAGCAATCAGAAAAATTACAGCCGTAATGAAGAAAATTAACAAATTTTGAAACAATGATGCATTATCAGCGATTGCTTGGCAAAACAACTTTTATTGCTTGTTATTATTTCGAGCGGCATTTCCTACATCGCTTATCGTCAAACTTCATTGATATATATATGTAAACATGAGCAACAGGAACTAACGCTAACACCATCGTTTCATGTTATTTTAATTTAAGACAACTTAAAGTCATCTAAAGATAATGACGACGATAGCATGATGACAAGTGATATCGTAATAACAAGAATAACATGGTAATTATTGCCAAAAGCGCGATTGTTTATGACGTGAGATCAGAGAATTTATCTTTAAATTCCTAATAAGAATAGCAATGTTAATGATAAGTTTGTTGATGTGAGGTAAAGATCAATGTGATTAAGGATTATGGCTGCAATCATTATGATCATAACGACAAAAATGATGAAAACAATGACTTAATTGAAATGTAATCGTCGGCATCTGAGTAGTTTTGTTGTAATAACAATGATTACATTGATAAATATATCATTATTATAGCGATAATGATGATGACACTAGTAATGATGGTTAATAACAATGATGAACAACATAATTTCAAGCATAGTATTTGACAAAACGATGACCGTAAATCTTTTTAAATCATTCATAAAGATAGATTAGTCCGTATGGTTTTAATTTTAATCTATTTGTTTACTTAAATATATTTGAAAATTCAAAAATTAAGAATAACTTTTTAACAACCTCAAAAATCGAAAGAGTTCAATACTTTCAGATAACAGCGAAGATACTTGTTTAAATTATTATTGATTAGAAAAATGATCTGTTAAAATAATCTGATTTCAATTTTATCTGCTTATTTTTCTTCCTCTTCACTTCCTATTTTATCTAAAATACATTTCCAAAAGCAAGATTTTAACTAATGGACTTCAAAACGATGGATTTTTTTTTTAACCACTGGTCTCAAAAAATAAAGCAAGCGAAGAAATATAATAAATCATTAAAGTGAGCAAAATGGTGCTTTATTGAAAAGATAATAAAATGAGATACTACGAAGTTAGCATCACTCAATCATTCAAAGTAATCAGAATAATCTCAGCAAAGTATCGATTATTAATTAATAACTAGTGAAACTATGTGAAACAAATATATTATGATATGGAAAAAAAATTTCAAGATAGAATTAATATGAATGAAAGTGTAAAATCTTTAGAAAACAAAAATAGTATTCAAATTAGATTAGTCGTAGAACGAGTCATATCAAAAAGCGTAATTTTGCCTTGCATATGATTAAGTTCGAAAAGTTTTCAGCTTTGACTGTTCAAATATTATATATTATATATACATATATATATTATATATATACATTATTATAAAAATATAAAATATTGCAAGCATCAAAGGGACCGTCAGAATTAATACGATAATAATTAGAATATATTAATTATTCCCATTAATTGCTTAGCAGAGAACTGTTTTCAGATGATTTATTGCAATAGAAATATATTGTAGTATGAAGAAGTCATAAAATTATTTGACGAAAGCACTTCAAAAAATCTAAGAGAAGCTGGAAATTTTTTCTTATTGAAATGTCTAAACATTTGAACATTCATATTGACATAATTTATAAAAAATGAAATTTTTTAAGAACCTTAAACTCTTACCATTATTTTTTCATCTATTACTAATATAACACAATCAAAAAAGCCTATCCCAAAAAAGCCTATCCCAATTCCATCAAAATATTTAACACACAACTGCAAAGATAAAGATTGAGATCATAATTACTAATAAATGAAAAATAATGTACGTCTCTGAAAAACTTGGCTAATTGACACAGTAATATAGCCCAAGAAGTTTAGGATATCAATAGTTTCAGTTAACGAGAAAACTAAAGGCTTAGGCTTAGACCCACATTTTGTTTGCTAAGCACTGCAGTAGCAATAATGAGAAATGTTTGACAAATTATTTATCGTTTTCTTTTGTATCAGACAGAATTAATGTTTCATTTAAATCGATTTTATAGCTTTAAAATAATTGATGACGTGAATTGTTTTCGGGAATTTTGTTTTGTTTCTACCGTGTAATATTGTTAGCTGCAGATAAAAAAGATATTTACGCAAATAATCTTCAACTTATGAATTGTTTAGGATTTTCTTTGGTTCTAGCTATCATACTTGGAACAGCTTGATGGAGACACCTCATACTGCTACACAATTATTGCAAAACTTTGCAAATAATCGAGTTTGATTCATTAAACTTTGCAAATAATTTAAGTTTGATTCATTTCAAGTATTGGAAGTTTTGCTTACAGTAGTGAAAGTAATAAAAAAGATATCAAAAAGAAATTTAACACGCTAATATTTTAAAGTCTAATTCGTCAATCGCTCTCCTCGATAAAAAACATTCCAATTCGTCAATTTTTCTCTTTGATAAAATGCTCATCTATGGATATAATTTCAATGGTTTATTTCGAAGTTTTTAGAACAATGCAATAAATTGTGAAATGATTGGGGATCTTAAGATTACAACAACCGATATTTACATAAGTTGGCATCATATAGATAATTAGATCATTTGATTGATGGTAATGGCAATACCATCCTAAGAAATGGTTGAATAAAAAAAGATTTAAATTATCATATAGTAAAGAGGATTTGTAAACAAAGCGTTCAGTAACTGTATGATATCTTAATAATAGATAAATGAATAGCATAATCTCATAAACGTTTAATATTATTTATAAAATTAACAAACATTGTAATGAAAAACTCTTTGAAATTTCGAAATGTCAAAAGAAAAAGAAAATCAAATTTCTTTCCGAAAATTATTGAAAAATGATGGATATTATTCAATTTTATGAAAATACTAGCTAAATCGGCCAAGAGAAGCGTGGCATAGTATATTATATAAAAATAAAATGTCCATTAACTTACTTTTACTTGTCAGAGATGTAAAAGGTAAAAAAAAAAGTAGTATACCTACATAAAAAGTGATAGGTATAATAACACGCGCCTATTTTGAATGCAACGTTGTTTAAAACTGACTTAACTTTTTTATCTATTCGGAGTGTTTTGGCGGGAAACATGTTTGTCCTTACGGTATTTTGGCGGGAAACACGTTTATCTTTACGAAGAGGTAGAAAAAAATTGATATCTCTATATAAAAACACGCGCCTATTCGAATGCAACATTGTGTCGAAAGCTACAATGAATATTTACATTTTTATTTGCATAATTTTAAAAAATATATTGGAAAATAGTGAAAAATAAAATAGTTAAAGTCAAAATGGATTGTCTACAAATCTTTTCCATAAAGATTTTCTTTTTTATTTCTAGCATATTTTTATTTTTTTGAAAGTCAACTTAGTATCGTCCATTAAAGAAAGCAATTGTGTTCTTTATTGGTACTTTTTCTACGTTTGACAAATAAATAAATCCTTACAGTAAAAAAAGAAAATACGAACACATGTTTATTGACGTAAGCCACACGTACCTCTATTGCACCTCAAGCGTCATTATTTTTCGAAAATAAGAAAAATTCGAATTTCTGCTAAGTCCGTGAAAAATATTGTACTTCGAAAATAAATTTGAAGTGATGAAGAGTTAGTGAGCAGACAAATGTCGGCGAGAAATTAAACTTAGCGTTTTCGATGTTACATACGTCAATCAGTTCTTGAAATGAGCAGTTTATGTGATGAAAGCACTAGTCTTTGGGTGATTTTTATTTTTTAGTAATTTTCTAGCCAAAGTTTATCAAAATTTCGTTTGAGATTTCTTTTTTCTTTTTTTTTTTTCATTTTGGAGTAATTGAAATTGAACTGTAATGGTGAAAAGAAACAAAAGATTTCTTTCCTTAAGTCTAAATTAGTATTAAATTTTTATTTCTAAATGATATCGTTTTGAGATAAATTTGAGATTTGAAATGTAAGAAACTCTTATTCTAAGAATGTCATTTACTTATTCTTTATTTAGTAAGATACTCAAATAATAACCACGGACATCGATTAGAAAACTTATACTGTTTATCTTCCCATTATGCCAAGCTTCTGCAAGTTAATTCTATCCAGAATTTTTTTTTTTTTTTGATATTTACCATGGTTATGCCTCAGAAAGCGTAGGAATTAGTAAGGGAAAAGAGCATTCAAATTAAAATTGAAAATCTATAAATTAAAATATGTCAAATTCTTTCCTGAAATCAGCATGATATTCAACTCAGCTATGGAAAAATTATCAAAACTCTATGATGATATGTGTTTAAGAAATTACTGTGAAAAAAAAAAAAAAAGAAAAAAGAAAAAACGATTGCTGTTAAATTCGTCCATTCAGGCTGCGAAAGAGTTCTTTTTCTACTACCAGAGGAGGTAAATGCTCAGAAGATTCAAGAAACTTCTATAGTTTATTATACAATTACGCTGATAATTATTTTGAATAGCAGTCCGTGAAATGATGTTAACATCCTAAAAGCAACTCGTGTAATTCTTTGAAAAAAGAAAAGAAAAGTCAAAGCTTTCAAAATCATCAAAATTTTCATTATACTGGAAAAAAAAAGGAAGAAATATTTGCTTATATTATTTGAATAAATCGGATTAACTGAAGTTCTTTTATCTGTACATTATTATAAATGGAAGAGTTTAATGTTAATAACTAAATATTTCTATCAGATATGATCAGATATACCAGCTTCTTATCGATAATAAGCTATATTATATTTTATTATACCGGTAGAAACTTTTCGACAGTTGCTGAGTATATTTTCTCTATTATAAACAACATACTTTAAATTAGCATGCATAATTAAGTCCTTGCTCTTTTTGAAAACTAATGAAAAATACCTGAAAAGCATAATAGGAAAAAAAGACCTTTTTTGAAGATTTGAACACGTTACACTTAAATGTGTTTGACGCACCATCCCGTGCAATATAAGAGAATATTTGTAAATCCTGAGAATCGTGAGATACATAAAAAACCCTGAAATTGAAGATGATTTTATCCAAGTTAAATTTATTCTGATGCTTTCACTAGATTTGATCTTTTTTGGAAGAAAAATTCATGACAATAAAATTCTTAAATTTTTCCGGCAAAAAAACTGCATGTTCAGAAATTTTCACTTTAATTTACTCATAACAGAAATGATAATCATTAACTATTCTCATGTCCCGCGTTTACTTTCTGTTTGTGATTCTATGTAGATTTGCAAAGTCTGTTTATAGTGATCTAAACCAATTGAAGCTATTAATCTAAGCTCATTATCGCGTTTCGAATAAAAAGAGAAATTTCAGAACAGAGAATTTTTTAGTTCCAAATTAAATTGGTACAATGCTTGTAAATATTGTTACAATTAATTAACTTTGACAGATTCACTAATTGTGATGATATTTGCAAGGGATACATTGTACCTATTCAATTTTCACATTTGATCCTGAAGTGATCGCACTAATCTGAACTTTCTGGAGCATTCAGACGGAAACAATAAAAATTTTTTGCTTCAAGAAATATATTTTTGAGGACAGCTATTTAAGAACTAAGCAAAAAAAGAAAAAAGAGATAGATATTGCAAACCTATGAATGGGATGAAACATCACCAAAAGTTTACTCTCGTCCCAAGTTGCATCCTTTTGACTTTTCTGAAACACCATTTTTTATAATAAATTGCAACCGCTTCATCGTATGAATTAAATATTTCAAAATGAATTAACTCTACAAATATGAATTAAATATTTCGGTAGTATGAATTAAATAATTCAGATCACGAAATTCTTTATATCATAAGATAAGCATAACAGTGATGTAATAAGTTAAGCATCGTTTGAGAAAAAAAAGTATCCGAGAAAAAAAGTCAAGCATCTTTTGAGAAAAGAAGTAAAAAAAAAAGTTTGAGAGTGACCTTCTTCCGCTGGAGAACAACTTTAATACCATCGATGGAAACAATAATGTCTACCGGACGTTTCTTTATTCCTCGCGCTTTGAATTCATACTGTAATAGCAAAAGTATATCAATTGCAGGACAAAATGTAGAAGATTCCCTAAATTTTCTTACGTATTTATGTTCTTAATATTTTCACTTATCATAGCTTTGAATATTTCTGAGGGAGTAGCATTTTTGCAGGAAAAGAAAAAACTAATTTCTAATTTTATAACTAATAAAAATGGTCAACTCAATCTAAATGATCCATACGATCAACTTATTAAAACTTAATGTAAATGGTAAAGGAAATTTTTAGTTTTTATTTTTTTTTAAATTTTTTTCGATTTTTTTCTTTCAGCTATTACAGCATTGCAAAATTCCTATAAATTATAATTTCGGTTATTAAAAAGAAATCTTGTGCTACATATGGAACTTACTTTATAGAAATGAACTTACTCGAACTCGACGCATTGCAGCGACAATTTCGATACGTGAGCCGGGTCGCGGTATTTCCATACTTCCTACGTACTGAAATTGTGAAAGAAAATTAATTTCACCGATTATAAAATTAATTTTTCCAATACAATGGTTTTATTTATTTGAAATATTTAAAACTTCATGTCTTGTTGATTGACTTCATTTTAATACTTCTAACAAAATTCCATTCATTTGTAATCCTTTAGAATTTGAAATTGTAAAATAACACTGATTTCTCTGAATAAACGTGTCAAGTCTAAATCAAATATCAGACAATGATCATTTTAAAAATAAATGCAAATAAGATGATATTATCAAAGCAAAAGTTAAATTCTACAAAATTGGAGTTGAAATCAGGGTTAAAAACTATGCTAACAATTACTTCTGTTCTGAGTCTTATCTTTTTCAAAGACTTGCCTCTAAAGTTTAAAATGCAAGAAATGCATCAGTTCATTTCATAATTCAATTTATTTTAACTTCAAATTATTTGGCGTAATTTGCACACTACAATTCACGTTCTATTTGAGCAAAATATAGTAAAATAAGCTAAAAGATCTTTTCAATAAATGAAATAATTCTCTGTGAATTTAAAAAAAAAAAAATTAAGAAAAAATTTTTTTAAATCTTTGTTAATACGAAAAAATTTTTTATTTCTCTTCATCAATCCTTAGGATGAGCAAAGTAAGTTGCTTTCAAGGAAACTTTTCAATTTTAGGAGACTAGAATTGAAATGCTACCTGTAATTACGGGTAATTCATTAGATTTAGGATTTAAGTCCATACTTTGCTTTCAATGCATTACTTTTGCAAAAGAACACTTAAATATCATTTTCTTTCAAAATTTTGATACTTTCAATAACTTTTAACTTCAGTAAAATGTTTAAGAAAAATCTTTTCAAGTCTAGAAAAAAATTCTGCAAAAAAAAAAAATGATTAACAATTTTTCTAATGAAACTAGGAATTTGTTAACCTAATGAAATGCTAGCAAATTATCGGAAGAAATAACTTTACATAAAAAAAAAAACGCATTGGTCAAAATTTTTGTTATATTTTAACAATTTTGCTTATTACTTATATTTAAAAAGTCAACTACTATGAATTACATTTTTGAAGCACATAAGAAGCACATTTTTCGAATCTTCAATTAATTTTTTGAATTAATTTTCTTCAAAACAACTTTCCTTTATAATCTTTTTATCTTCAACTTACCAGATGAAAACATATATTGCTTATTTAATTTCAAAAGTTTTATAACTTTTTTCAAAATTTCAAATTTTTAAATTACTTTATGTTATAATTTTCTTATTTCTAAAAAATTATATTGTATTTAAATTCTGGCTAGTGTACAAATTTAAAAGAAAAAAAAATCAGTTATTATGACAATACATTTTTCAAGTTATCAATTAATTTCCGGAAAAACTATCCTTCATAATCTTTTTATTTTTAACTTATCAAATTTTATTTCAAGAAAAAAGTAGAATTTGAAATTCTCTTTCAAATCTTATAATTTTCTTCGAATTATCAAATTAATTGGAATTTTTTTCTTTTTTTTCGAATTTTTTTTCTTTTTTTTTTATACAATTTTTTATTTTTTATTTTTTTATGTTAAAACAATGTTATACAGTGAAATGTCAGAATTTTCTAATCTTACAATTATTTAGCTTCTGAATTTTTTCGTCATATTTAAGATTCGTAAAAGCAATATTTGCAAGCGAAATTGCATCACAATTGCCTTCATGAATATGCAAATTTCCTCTCATCTTCTTGAGTAAAATCATAAATTATTTGGAGCAAACCTTAGCATCAAAATGAATGCCATGCTGATAGGCGAGTTCATTGTGTAACGGAATACGACAATCGTAGAGATCCTCTGATATTATATCATAAGATCCATTCTTCTTCTTACCCGGCATTCTTTTTATTCTATAATTACAATTAGCAATCAATTTTAATAATTAAAAGTTTATTGATAAAATTCAAAAACTTTAACTTGGATTATTTTAAAAAAAAAAGTTGAAAATTGAAATAATGTTTTCTCTTAATGATGATATTTATTAAATCTTTTCCAACTAATCTTTGATTACAAATATCAATAAATTTATTAAGTGAAAAAAAAAAGAATTTGCAAGCTTTTGTAATTGTAAACTTTTTATGTACCTAATAAAATTATATAATTAGATTGAAATAGCTATTAAATTTTTTATCAATAATAACAACAACGTACCGATAACTAAGATAGATAAGTTTCTGCATGGTACTGAAGAATGATTGTTGTTAAAAAAAGTAAATACGAAAATGAACGAATAAAAGATGCAAAAATAAGTGAATAATTAGCTAAACAAATGAGCAAATAAATGAGCACAACTTTTGACTTTAAAAGATAAGAAAATCATTGAAATGATAGCATCCATCCTTAAAATCAACAATATGTTTGAAGATTAAAGATGTGAATCGATGTGAAATTACGCCGATTTTCCAGAAAACTTGTCAATATTACTAAATTTAATAAATTTCTGACATCATGCTATTATTGCGTGGAAAATTTCCGAATCGTCAAGTTAAATTAATTGAATATAAAATTGGATCAAAGTTAATTCTATTTCGATAAATCAAATTTATGAAAATTCTTATATCTTTTGTTGTATTTTTAGATTTATTCAAATGATGAAATTTCCTTTTCTGAAGAATAATTGAGTGAAATTAGGAATTTCAGATTGATGAAATGTTTGCTAATTACTGGAATTGATGATGCATTAATGTCAATTTTCCATGCAAAAGCAATTTGGTGAAATTTTCAAGATCAACAAGCTCAGCTAATCGTATATTCAATGAAATCTGATTGAAGAATTTCACTGGTACAACAGACAACTAATGATTTATCCCTCAAATAACTTCATCATCTTTTGACAAATTGAGCTATTGAAATATGCATAGCTACTTCGTGTAATATCACCATGAGACTAATTAATGGGTCAACGATTGTCGTAGAGTTGATTTTATTGAATTACAAGGATTGGTATTTAAAAACTGAGCTAGTGATAAGCTTTGACCTGCTAATAAGGTCAACGATTGTCGTAGAGTTGATTTTTTGAACTATTAGAGCCTAATTACTTATGAAAATCGTTGAAAGATGAAACAGATGTCTCAGAAATTGGAAACGAAATTCAAGTAATGGATTTCGTAAACACAAAGTTAACAGACTTCAATTTTCCATGAATAGCATTTTGGGATGATTTGACGGGTGGTCTACTTTTTAGCTAGTATGCTTCAGTATACTTCAAAATTTTTCATTCATTTTATAATGGCCGCAAAAGTGACATATAAAACGGAAATTAGAAAAAAAAAAAAAACGAAAGAGAAAAAAATGAGTATTTCTGGAAAAAAAATGAAGCGATCATATTTACGAATATTTAATGCCTTCAAAGCAGAAATGAAATATAACATATACGAATTTATGGGAATCAAAAATATTGACTAATGAGAGAGCTCATAAATGATAAACATGTAAATTGAAAAATAAATTTTCAAATTTCAATCATACAATTAATATTCGATTGTGAATGCAAAAATAGAGTTCAAACATTGAAATACTAGCAATTTTGACGAAAATTTCAACTATATTAAGATTTTCTGAAATTTAATTTATGAAATAATCGCTTCAGTCTGTTTGTAGAATAATTAAAAAATTTATATCTATTTTTTGCACTTCTTTCAATTAAAATAATTTCATAAAAGTGTGGAATTTTGTGAAAAGTTTAGTAAAATGTTTTTTTAGTAAGGCAAAAAGGCATGCTGATTATTCTGAGCATAAATAATCAAAAATTTTCTGCAATTGTGTAGATTACATTAGTCAATTTAACAATGAAGGATTAATTTTTTCGAAAAAAAAAAAAATATTATTTTAAATTTCCACTTATACGTTTTTTGAGAATAAATATTTTATGGCAAATTTTTTTCCGTCCAGTTTTTAGCATGATGAAAGTTTATACAAAATAGAATTAACTAATGAATTTAGTTGTAAAGAATTAATTAAAAATTTAGTTTCGCAAGAGAGGGAAACATTATGAAAAGCTTAATAAAGACTCTTTTTAATAAGGCAAAAAAGCATGATGATTATTCTGAGCTTAATTAATCGAAAAAAAAAAATATATTTCCAATAAATAATTTTGTTTGACTTTTTCGGTGTTGGACAGCATTTTCTATAAATAGTAACAAATATTTCGAAAACTTTACAAAACAAAAGATTTAAAATCGATAAGCATTTCTAATTTACAATAAGACTTGACATTCGATCATTTTATGCTTGAAAATTTTTTTTAGTAGTAAACACTCATTCTCAGATCATATACGCCTTTTGGTATTATTTTTAATGATTCATTATTCGAAACATATTTCAAACCATTCACCAGAAGATTCAAAAACTCAATAAATTGATATTAATCGAAAAATGATAAGAGATTAAATTAGTAGAAAAACAGGCTTCTAGATATTATTTCTTTGCTATCGATTATGACTTATTGCAAATTTTAAACAGTCAAAATCTGAAGAGTAAGAATGGAATTTCTGTCTAAACTGAATAATTCTATGGAATACAGCATAGCAAATATGCCATACAAGACAACGACTTTTGCTATCCTAATTTGAAATAAAGAAAGCTAATTATGTTCGAAGGCATATTTCTGGAATGAATTTATCAAAAATTCCGATTTATAAAAATCTACCACAATTTAAAAATTGACAATTCAATGAGAAAACTTAAAATATTTCAGAAAAAAAAAAGAAGCATTTTCGAAAATTTTCCTTCTTATCAAAGGGCTGAAATGAGAAATGAAATGAATCTCATATTTCTTGCATCTCATAGAAATGCATCTTATTTCTTATATTACTACTTATTCCATTATATTCTATACAACTTTGATTATAATTTAACAATTCAAATTTAATGTTTTTTGAGACGAATTAGTGGAAAGTATAGAAGACAGAAGAGAATTGGTAAAAATTATAATCGAACTTAAAGAAAACAAATTCTGTATGATCAATATTAAAGTACACAAAAAGAAAACACTAATTCGTTAAAAGAAAAAAAAAAAAAAAAAAAAGGACAATGTTACAATTCATTCACTTTCGATGTAAAATTATTTTAGCAGATCCCGAATTTCCTCAATCCAGACAGATACGTACAACAAATATCCTTCTAATATTGTTACTGGAAGAATATTTATTATGCGCAATATTCCAAAGTTTTACGCAATTTCTCAACTTTTACATTTCATTCATTCAAATTTAAAAATCCATCCATTCGGAGGATGGAGCTTATTATTATGAAAATTGTTAGATACCAATGAAAGGAAAGGAATGATAAAATTTCCTGCCAAATATTAAATTATTCAATTTTTCTTTAAAAAAGAAAAAAATAGAAATAAAACAATGTTATAGAAGTTTTGCAGATAAAAATCCGAAATTTTGATTTTTTTAGTAATCCAAAGAAGATGTATAAATCAAAAAAGAAAAAAAAAAATTGATCGTATTTTTGAAAAAGCAAAACGAATGGCAATCAAACACACTTGCAGCAATCATTGAGAAAAATAAATTATTCAGATGAATAATTTTTTCAGAAAAAATTTTGTCACAAGAACTGTTCACATCATAATTTTGCAGATAGTTAATCAAGTATTTAATTTTTTAATGAAGAATTTTTTCAAAATCTTAATATTAAATTTTTTTTTTTTACAATCTCTAACGACATAAAAAAAATGCTTCATTTGTCACAAGAATTACATCTATTTTGCAAAATTTTCATCAATTATATATTAAAAATATCATTATCAATCAATTAATGCTCAATATTTTTTATTACTTGCTCAATTTATTATCAATGCTCAATATTTTTACAATAGTTGATTGGATATTTTTCGAAATTTCTAGAAGTTGTAGAATGTTTGCTGATACAATTGTAATGAAGTTTGAACATCGTTGATGAACAAGTATCGAATCTATACTCATTTGATTTATCTTTTAAAAAAAAAAAAAAAAAAAAAAAAAAAGTTCAAAAAAAAAAGTCCGAAAAAAAAGTTCAACTGCTTATTCAACAACCATAAATTTTCTTTTTTTCTCCTTTAAATGCTGCTCAAATTTTGATTTTTGAGATTTCCTCTGTTATCGTTTCGTAATTTTTGCACTGCTACATTTATAGGTTTTTAAGCGAAAATCTAATCCGAAATATTTGCCTTTCGAAAACCAACATTTTTTAGAATACCACAGTTTTGTCAATTATATGAAAAAATGTCTCCTTCCTGCAAAATGAAGTGAAAGAATAATTTTAAATAAATACTCAATATACTTCATCATACCAAAGAATTTCACTTAAATGAAATGTTGCAAATCAAAAATTTTCAAAAATTCAAAAAATGAGACAAATAATGCGCAGAGATGTAAAGATTTGTAACAATTGCATAAAATTTGAGATAACTTGTAACAATTATTTAAAGTTTTAGATAAGCATTTCAAAAAACCCATCAAAATCTACGAAATTTGTTTAATAATTTGACTCCCATGAGACGATCAATATAAATATCAACTTAATTCAAATGTCAATCAATTTTTTTACCTGTAATTTCATTGTTAGCAATAGTATCTAATTATTCTAATTTGAAAAATTAATTCAGTATAAACTATACCATCAAAATAAAAACTGAAATAATTCTTAAAATTACTCTTGTTGGCAAAAAAAGAATTTTGAATTAATAAATTATCTTATAATTGAAAATATCAGATATATAATTTAATATTTGAAATCGATCGCTTAGTCAAAGCATATATTTACGCACTTCCATGGAAGCTGACTTAAAATCATTATAATTAATTGTTCATTAGTACGACAACATAGAGAGAAATATGGTATAGGACGGAAAAAAATTATCATTCATTGATAAAAGTTCTGTTCTATCATTTTTTTCATTAAGTTTAGTTGTCGGTACTTCTTGCAGTGAAAGTTTGAATCTGGAGACCTGAAATGTTGGCACATTTTAGGTCTCTCAGTCCAAACTACTTATTTGCCTTATTTCATTGCTCTAAAATAGTTATAATATTTCATGAAAGGATTTATTTATTTTTTATTGTTGTTTAATTTTTCTAATTAATTGCTTTGTTGTTTACAGTAAGTATGATTTGCCAAACTTTTTATATCTGACAAACTTATTCTCATGCCATTCAGAGACCAAGAAAACTAGCAAAATTCTTTTATCATTCATGTACAGTATGCGGTTCAATCATTACAGTAATCGCATCATTTTTAACTACGCAAATGTAATTATTGACTTTTCCTACGATAATATCATAAGATATACATAAAATGGCATATTTGACATTTTATGTACGTCTTTTCTTTTCTTTCAATTTTCCTATTCCTTTTCGTCAAATTTCATTTATGAAATAGTTTTGCAATTGATTAATTTCAAATATCATACATTTTGAATTTCCGGGAAATGAATCAAACAAGCCTAGAAAAAAAAAAGAAAAAAAAAGCGAAGAAACACATGTTAATGTCTTTGTTCAAAAAATAGAAAAAAATTTACAAAACCGAGCAATTTTCAGTTGCTTCTGACCCATCAAATCATTCAGCTCACATCTCATCATTTTATGTTAGCAAACAGTTTTTTATAAACGTGAAATTCACTTCAAGAATGCTTCATTTGAATGCTTCGTTTTCAATCCATCTTCCGACTAATATTGTGAGACATAAGACTATACGGAATAATAATTGTAAAATGATGATAAATTCGAAATTAATTATCAGCAATGTTATCAGTGCAGATTTCATCGTTATATCTTCAGAGTAATACAAACGTAATTTATCAAGATTTATCAAGATGAAATAAGATATCATCTTGCTATCATCAATTCGAAATTATATGCATGCTATCGATTTGTAAATTAAAGCAATAGCAACTCGAAATAAACAAATTCGATCAATTGATGTCGAAAATCAATTTCTCTTTCAGGTTTCAAAGTTTAAAATTTTTCATCAATACTATTGCTATATTCATTTCCGAAATTTCAACTCCAATATAAATTCCAATGCTATGTTCAAACAACATTAATGCATATTCATAGTGTCTATCGAAATTTTTTTCTATTTTTTTCTTTGTTTCTTCGAAAGTAAGAAAAGAAAAAAGATCTTGATCCTTTTTCTAAACAATAAATAATGAAAACCAATAAATAATGTTGAAAATAAAAATGTGGAACGAGTTCCCTTATATCAATATCACTCTTACACATTAAAAACAAGTGTGGCGAATAATTGCACCGATATATCTTGATTTTATTTAGCATAATGGTAAGTTGTTATAGATTTTGGATAATCATTGATAATATAATAAATATGCTAAATAAAAAAATGATACAGTATCAAATTGATATAAATCAAATTGTTAATTTGTTATTTTACGGTATGGAAAATTTTTCTCAAAAATTCATTTATCAAATAATCATGAAATCGAATTTGGTTATGCTTCAATTTAAAAGTGAGAGAAATTTTTAAATTTTCAAAAAGATTTAAAACATTATAATTAAAGAATAATTTTTTAATAGGAATAAAAAAGATCTAAGAAAATTTTGAGAAGTTCAAGAATAAAAAAAAAAGTACATCGATTACGAATCATCAGCAGATGTGAGAAAGATGAAAGATATATTTATCATAAATCAATAAAATGTAAAAGCTACCTGAAATTTCAAACAAAGCATATCGCTGTTTGCTCAGATTCGGTGTTGCTCATAATGTACACCAACTGAGCCGTTCGTTGTTGCCACCTGCGATGATAAAGTTCACTCAGCCAGAACTATTGTTGAAAAATAGCAAATAGTAAAATTTAGAAATTTCAGCAAATCCACTAATAAGTTAACAATGCCACAAAGGAAAGCACTAATTAAAGAAGCTTTCGTTAATTTAAACGATTGCTCTATGATCGTTTTTCTGTCTTGGCTAGGAAACGATGACATAAGGCCGGATCATTTCAATACTTTTTCTGAAAATATTTCACATGAAATGACGTTAGCTCTGAGTCATACATCATATATAATCAGAACAATGGTTCGCAGGAAAAAGTTGAAATAAGTGAAATGACGTTACTATGAATTTTATACACCTTCATTCTTCTACACTAATCAGAATCATTGTTTTCAAGAAAAACCGAAATGCAATGAAATGGCGCTTCTGTGAATCATACCTAACTTGAAATTTTTTTACGCTAATTAGAATCTTAGTTCTCAAGAAGTAGCTAAAGGATTGAAAAAAAAAAAAAAAAGAGAGAAAACAAGAGATTTCGATTTCAAATAAGAAACGAATAAAATTAAGTAATGAAAAAAAATCACTGTACATCTAACTCAAAGAAAGATTGTACAAAAATTGTGAAATATTTCGGATAATTTCAAAACAATCGCAATTCAATTCATAAATTTGGTAGCAAATCTTTTTTCAATATTCTGTACAGATAAGCAGCATAAAATTCTAATTTCATTCAAAATATTTTGTAAAAATTTCAAAAAACAAACAAACAAACAAACATAAATACCAAATTGAAAGTATTAAATACATTATAAAATTTCTAGCTAACAAATGAAATAAAATTTGATAGACAACATTAAAATTTCCTAGCAAAAACAAATTTTGAGAAAAACAGAAAGAATGAAACTTAAGAGTTGAGAAATTAGCTCTTAATTACTGCTTCCAGTTTTAATGACAAAAATAATGAGATAAAGAAAACAAGAACAAATAACTGCATAAACACGATAGTTAAATTTTCTGAATTCGTGGAAATAAAAAAAATGATTTCAAATTTGATAATTCAGGAAATGCTCAAATCTAATCATGCAAAAATCTTCTAAAGATAACCAAAAGAAGCGAAAAAATATAAATACAGCAAGAAATAAAAAAATGAAAATAAAAATGAAAGTTAAAAAAAAAAAATACGTTCGTGACAGGAATTGTTATCGGTAGTTTGTTTCAATATCAATAATCATTACACATTATGGGATGATATATTTCGTCAATAATTTTAAACGCTTTTTATTTCAGAGATGAGTTTTAAGAATCTGAAGCACAGAATGCTCTACGCGTCCACAAATCTATGAAACAAACATTAAAAAACAACACATTAATTTTGAAATAACGAGTAATTTCGTGAATTTAGCAAATTACCGTGAAAAAAATTATTCTCATCTTGCAATAATGATTATTGTTTTCGAAGAGAAAAATGTCTTAACTATCGAAATTCAAACGAAATATAGTGCAATTTTTTCCAATCGTTAAATGCTCTTCAGATTTACTCCATCCGTATCACGTGAATCATCCTAACTTTTGCTTAATCTTTGATCCTCTATAGAATATTTTCTAAGTACCGCCAGAAAAAAAAACGTTTTCTTTTAAAATTTTAACTCTTAAGTACCACCAGAATATTTAAAAGATTATTTATTCTAATATAAAGTCCAGTTTTAAGTGCAAAATAATTACAAATTTCCCAGCTTTGAAGTCAAAAATTGGATAAGTTAGGGCAAAATATAAATAAAATCCAAAATTTGTCATGAAATATTTGATCATTTATTAATTTTCACTAATTAAAAATTCTTATTTTGTATTAGACACAAATTTAAAATTATAAAGTTCAAGTTATCAAGAAATAAGAAGACTTTGCAATTTATAGTTCCATAGTTAAAATTTCGTTAAATTTTGAAGTGTCCAAATGTAAAAATTTCAACAAAATGTTCAATGGATTGCTAATCAACATTTAGTAGTCGTCAATTAACATCCCATCCATCCTATAACCCTTCCTTCTGATTCCAAATTTACTTTTCTTCTAATACATCTTGCATTATTCACTCAATTTCTATTTCCGTCTGAGCTTCATCATCCTTCAACAAGTAAATTTAATTATTTGATGTTGAACCTACTTTTACATCTCTTTAACACTTTTTTTTTTTTTTAACAATTTTCGCTAATTTTTCGCACAATGTAAAGCATTTCTTGGCTACTTCCCTAACCAACCCCTTATGATCCAATTATCGCTAATTCGTCATACAAGCGAAAAATGCCTTGATCACTTACTAAGTAAATATCCTCTTGCGAGCCTTTTTTGCTACAAAAAAAAAAGAAACAATGAGGTGGGAAAAGACAGAACTTTCAAAACAAAAACAAGACATGAAAGGAATGAACGATGGCAGAAAATCTCTTTCTTTTTATCTTTCCGAGGATTTGTTGACATAGAATTATTCAACAAATAATGAATCTATTTATATTTTAGTAATGCCTATATTTTAAGGAATAAAGCAATTCTTTTTTGACAATGCAAATTTTTCATTTTTAAAAATCATTTAAATAATTCATTTTCCAAATTGCATGAAATATGTAACAAAAATGGAAAATGAAAAAAAAAAAAAAGAAAAAATTTCAGGAAATATGTGAATGAATTATCGAGCTTTTGATTTTTGGTGTAAAATGTTAACTTAATTTCGCATTTCAAAAATGATTGAAAATGTTTATAATATGGAAATATTTCCAATCAAAAATTTTTTTAAAATCATTTTCGTCATCGAAAAAAAAAAAAGCCGACAGTCAATGAAAGACACACAATTTCTGGGTTTATTTTGTGCAAAACTTCACCGGAAAAAAAAATTTTTGGACTAATTAAATTAGACATCATTATATTATCATACATTTGATCTATTCATACCTAAAAATATCTATTCAAAGGAAATATTTCAAAAAAAGCAATTAAAAAATCATGTATTTATTTCCCAAGGCAAATCTGTCTATTCGCCGATAATTAATTTATAAATCGCAAAAATCAAAAAATTAAATTATCTATTGATTCAGAATCAATTAAATTATTAATTAAAGTAAGCGTTTCAAAGCCGAAGAATGGAACTTCAGAAATATGTTCCAAAAATGAAGCAGTACAGCTTAAATTGGAATTCAACTTATTAAAGGTTGAATTACGAAAAAATTGAAACAAATAAAATTTTATGCGACAAAAAATTTTAGAGAACATTAGTTTAGAAAAGTGAGAGAATAACCAAAGAATAATTGTTCGATTAATTAAAGTAAGAAATTAAAGTAAGAAATTGGAAGCATAAGAAATTGTCAGGATGATCCTTTTCAATTGGAATAAATTTATTATTTTAAATATTTTCTTCCGATTAGTGATTTCTTAATGAGTTAATTGATAATTGGAAAAGGAATCAGCAAAGAATAAACAAAGAATAAACAAAAATAAATGAACTATTTAGTTAAATCTGTTTGAAAGTGTTAAAAATCACACCAGAAAAAAGTAAAAAGTCAACAAATGGAAATCTTTTGAAGTTAAATGTTGAAAGCTAGCAAAGATTCGAAAAAGAAAAAAAAAGTTCGAAAATATTTGGCGGAACACTTTACGTGGATATGTCAATTGTCAATCTCATGTCACTCTAAATCGAAAACTTTTTCGCAATTCATATGCTAATGGAAATTTTATTGAAAATTCCGAAATATTCTAATTATTTCATGCCACTAATATTAAACTGCTAATTTTTGATTATATCTTATCATAATTATGTATTAAACATCTAGCAAGCATTTAATAAAATTGAAATATAATTTTAAATTTTATTTTTTTTTAAAAAATTTTTGTTTTTAATATCTATTTTTTACAATCGATGGTTGAATGCTTATCAGAATTGAAACGTCATTAAATAAATCTCGTGAAAAGTGTCGTTAAACGTTGACGTCAATAAATTTTTGAAAACTAAAAAAGCTATTATTAATGATGCCGACGAAGTAGCTCGTTTGATTGCAACAACATAGCACACAATTTACAGTTGAAATTAAAAAACTGCTTATTTTAAAAATAAATTACAAATGCCCAGACACTGCAGAATTTAAGAAAAGAATCTGCAATATTTTTTAAACAACAGCAATTTTTTAGGGATTTTTTTTCGATAAAAGTCAGTTTAAATTGTAAATTTGAACTGGAAATCTTATTCTTATAGTTTAATGGAAATAATAAGAAGGGATATTCCTCTTCAAGATACATTTATGTCGAATGGGTTTAAGTATTTCATAATTCTACTTATTCAACTTCTATCAAATTTCAAATTTTTGAATCATTATCTTCACTTCTAAATATTTCATTCAATTTAATTTGCATAATCTTTAATGGAATATCATAATTTGCCAATTTGAAATAATGCATAACTCCAAATTTTATCATTTTCTGTACATTAAAAAAAAAATAATAATCGATATCATCTAACCAATATCAAGAAGCTCATTTTGACAAATAAAATTCATCACTTATTCGTATGAAACTTAATTTATAATTGATAGTTCTTTTTCATTAAAAAGATTGTCGATAAGAAGTTAGAAAATTCGTAACGATCTTAAATTTTTTAATTGATACTATTGAAAAAGAAATGAAGGAATTCTTCTGTTCTTTTTTTTTTTCTTGTTTATCAGAAGTTCATGATAAAAATTAGGATATATTTTAGTTATTTTGTTTCTTCGAAATTTTGCAAATTTTAGAAAATTTAAACGAAAATTTCACATTAAAAAGAATAGCGAAATTTTCGAAAAGCTCAAAAAAAAGGGTCAATGGAAAAAGTGTTGCAGGCAGGCTTATTGAGTGTTCCGTGATGCAATCATTTGAAATTTGTCGATTTGAACGAAATATTGCGGTGGTGCACAGCTGCTATGCTACTGTTACTGCTACTAATTCTCGTTAGTTCGACGATATGGTTTTCGTAAATTCGTTTGACAGCAAAGATATTATTCGTGATGGATGATTGGAATTGTTAGTTTGGATGACGAATAGAAGAGGTGGAGAATAATGATGAAGATAATAATAATGATAATTGAGCAAATTGAAGGTTTCAGATTCTCATTTGAATTTGATAATTTTTTTCTTTTTTTCAAATTCACAAATTAATTAAATATCTCAAATTTTTGCATTATCACTTTCGAAAATCCACTGAATATATTCAGTTTCAATTAATTTAATTCTTCAAGTTATGGAAGAATTTTTCTGCTGAATTATTCGCTGGCTTCGTTTGATATTTGCATAATTAAATTATTAATCTTACCAAAAAGAAAAAAAAATTGCGGCAAAAAGCAATTATTTATTTATTTGTTTTTTCATCTTGATAATAATGCAACAATTTATGGCAGCTTTTCTCGAAACAAAGATTCTTGAAAAATTTTGCTCATCGCAAACTTTAGTCTTTCTTTAGCTAAAATTACATTTGAAACTTTAGTTCAATCAGTAAAATAAATTGTCAACTTAACATTTAGAATTTAACAAATATTTATGTCGCCTTAACTCATCTTAATTGAAATATGAAAGATTTTCCGTTAGATTCAATTGGTCTGAATTAAATGCTTAAATCGACAGAGAACGAATAGTTTTCAGAATCAATCAAGCTTCTTTTTTATGTATCCTTTTTGAAATAACTCATTATCATTTTTTTTTCTTGACAAAGAAAATAACATAATATAATTACGATTTTTTTCAAATATGGACAAAATAAAAGCGCATTCAGAAATGAGGTCTTCAATCAAAAATTATAATTATGACAGGAAATAGTTTTATTCAAAATACAGGGAATCGTTCTATATGAAAGTTCTATTTATTCAAAGTTTAATTTAGGAATAATTAATTTGGCTGCGAAATGTAAACGGTTCCCGAGATGATGATTATATAATAATAGCAGAATTTGAAAATGCTAACTGGATTTTGAAAAATATTTGGGAATCAAAATCAATGAGCCGTATAATAAGACGGGCAACTACGGATTATAGGTAGAAATATGATAAATGAATTTTAAACTAAAGAAAATTTTCTTTGGTTAAAAAAAACTAGCACCATTGGAATCGATATGATCCAATAATATTATTTTTCTTTCATTTCGAATTCAATTATCGTATTTTATGAAAATTGCACGAGAAAAATTGATAATTTTAACAAAAGAAAAAAAAAAAAAACTTTCTTTTCCAGAGATACATTTGTATGTCAAAGAAGTGAATCCAGCAGATAAGAAGTAACCTTGATTGTAATGCAGCAGGTTCATCTACGATACTCAATTAAACTTCTTATTAGCACACCTTTGTTGCTAATTTTGATTTCTTAATGTTAACTTACTATTTTCGAATTTAAATTATTTATGAATATTTCCTTAATCAAGTAATATTTTAAAGTAACGTTAATTGCTTTTTCTTTTGACTAAAAAAAAAAGTGCAAAATGACAGAAAATAAGTTGCAGATAACGTTAATAACGCAATAAAAAATTTTGTGATTTGTTAGATATTCGAAAGGTAAAAGATTCCATCAAAGTTATGTAAATACTTCTTGGATCTCTTCAAAAATTATCAAACGCTTCTCTGCTGCTGATCCATCATTTTCTGGTTTTCTCATTTCTTCAAGTTTGAGGTTAACCGATCAATGTTCTTTGATTTGGAGTCAGTTTAATCAAAGATTTAAAAACGAATAAAACATAATAAAACTTAAGGTTATTTTTTTTCTTAAAACGATATTTTTAAAATGCATCCCATTTATTGTAAATGTTTTAGGAAAATAACAAGTATTTAATAGTAAAGGAGAAAATATGAATAATTTTTTGAAATTTTATTCAAATTCTCTAGTGTCTGAAAAAAAAAGAATACTAATAAATAAGCAAAAAAAAAAAAAAAAAAAAAAAACTTAATACTACAAAAATTGCTCATAAATTCATGTTTGCGGGACAATTTTAATGTATTCGTAAAATTCGCAGAAATGTAATTATAATAAAAACATATATGTCCGTTATTATTATTGAAGAAAAAAAACTTTTTTTTCAAGAAAAAAATTTACCGACAATTGCGGTAAATATTCCACAAAACATTCATCTTTTTAGAATATGACTGATTATAAGTGCGTGTCAGCTAATTGATTATGTTTGACTCATTTCATAATAGTGGTACTTATACACTGCATCACATCATTTGCAGATTAAAACTGTGACATCAAAATGTCCTGCCGATGGAAGATAATGAATCATTGGACACAATACCTCGGAATCATTCAATCTGTTTGAGAGAATTGAATGTGTGCTCCATGTGGGACATTTTTAATGAGCAGAACTGGTGCTATGAGATGAACCAAACGTTGAGTTGAAGTATTTTCATAAAAAAATATGAAACTATGATGAAATACCAGAATTCTGGGATTCTGAACAAAACAATTTGAGTGGGAAAAAAGTAGGGAAAGAAATATAAAATACCAAAATATAAAATTCGAAATTTAATAACTGTGAAAAAAAAGAAAAAGTGGTTAATTATCTCAATCTTAGACAGAAACACTTGATGCAATAGAAATTGATGCAAATTGAAAAACATCTAGATCAGATTTAGATAGGTTGAATAATAACGATGCAACTGTAGAGTATAATTCTACAAGAGAGAACTGCATATATATTGAGAAAGTATGAAATCAGTTCTGGGATTTTAAACAAAAGCATATGCACTGTAAAATTCCACAAAATTTGATTCGAAAAATTCTGTCTAATTGTGGAACATATGAAAAGAATAAATAGAGAACAAATGATACATTGAAAAAATCGAAATATTTGCAATATTTTAATACATATGAAAGAAAAAAATCCAAATGTGTTCAATATTTTAATATTTTGAAGATCGATTGAATATATTAGTGGTAGTTTCGGTATCACTGTTAAACAGATAAATGGATGGATGGATGGGCGGATGATTTTGAAGTGGAATACCAATTTGAATTGAAATTGATTAAATATCTGATAAGTATTAAAATATTCATATCTCATTTATTTGAAGAATCGCAATAATAAGTAGTTAATTAACAAACTACGTAGTGCTGTTGAAGTTGAACAGACAGAGCACATTTATCCATAAATCTTCCCCATATGTGAAGCAATAGTTAGGAAGTTATGTTCAGCAACAAAACTGTTCAATTAACATCTCAGCATAAATTATTGCAGTAATCGTCGAGAATGTTTACATCAGAAAATAACGCCGTTGCATGTGTTGAAAAAGCGCTTGTGAGGAAAATTATCATAGGAAATTCGCATTTGAGATGAAAACGCTCGATAGTGTCATATTTTTTGATCGGATGATGTAAATATAATTGTAGCATATTTCATCAATATGAACGAATGAATTTGGATTATAAAATTGAATTATAAATCTGGATTACAATAAACTATCAGCAACTAAGATTTGTAAAAGTTACTTTGTACAAAACTTTATGACTATTTTTTTGCAATGTATTTAAAGTTCTTCGACGTTTTGCGACAAATTTAACTGTCAATTCCATAATTCAATTTTTCAATAAACTAATTTTCAATTCGAACTGAAATTAATATATAAAGCAAAAAGCTTTTGGTGTAAGTGACGAAAATAGAAGGGCTTGCAAAAAGTGGTAACATAAAAACAAGCCAATAAAAGAAATTTAGGAGACAATTTGTCTCAAAAATTTTTCGAATTGAGAATTTCATTCGAGAAAATAGAGAAGAAGATGAATAAGAATCAAAATCAAAAATTAAATATCTCATTTGTTTCAGATCACTGAAAAGGTCAAGCATTTGAATATGCAACCTATTTCTGAGTTTTTACAACAAATTACATCGATTCTTGTTAAAAGAGTATGAAAAATAAATAGCAGCAACAGCTGTTTTTAAAGCCAGTAAAGATAGTTCGATAAAAAAACGGGCAAAAAAAAAAAAAAATTGGTGGAGTTAGTTTTTTGTCCTTTTCCTATTTTTTATTAAGCATAAAAAGCAATGTAAATCTAGCCTGTTTTTAAAAAAAAAACAAAAAAGAAAAAAAAAGATGAATAATCGCTCCAAAAGTTACAAATGTAATAAGAATTTCAAAATTATAATAAATAAAAGTTAGCAATGAAATCAGACTTTGATCATTTTAATTGAATCAAAAAAATTGAAAACGTCATTAATTTTACTCGAAATTTAGTTTGCTTGGTTTGAAGCGAAAAATATTTTTTGAAAAGAAAGACAGAGAGAAAAAAAAAAAAGAAAGATGAATTAACAAAGATAAATAACCACAAGAAAATAATAAAAACATCAATGAGATGGGACATCGAAAGGATAGAATTACGAGTGAAATGTAATCTAATCATCAAAATGTTAGAATTGAAAATATTAGCTCGGATAGCACCGGATGTTTGTTGATGTAGCCTGGGCTTTCTTCCACCCTTGTAACTTGTGTATGTGTGTGTACGTGTGTGTCTGTGTACATACGTGTATACGTGTATGTGTATGTGTGTATATGTGTGTGTCTGTCGATTCTGTGTTACATTCATCGACAAGATATTGCGATCCAAAGTGATAGACTGAGAAAAATCCTATAATAAACTCTATGTGAACTAATCCATTTACAACATACACTGATATCCATAGACAAGAGATTTACAGATTTACACAACACAAAATAATATGTACATTTACACACACATACACAGACACACACACACACAGACAGACACACACACATATACACATACATATAGATGATATTATTTAGCACTTAAATTGTTTTTAAAATTGACGAATAGACAGGTAGTGCCAGTTAGCTTTGACCAATGGTACTATTCTATCCAAAATCCCGCTGATATTTCTTCGGAATATTTCATGATTAGCTTCAAATCTCATTTAAAAGTTACTAAAAATCACAATAACTGAGTTGAAATGAAGAGAGATATGTTTGATGGATAGAAATAATCAAGTTTCCTTGATTTACGAGCCATTAGACCAATTACTAATTAATACTCTCTTTTTCGCCTTAGAATAATGATAATGATAATTCAGTCTAATTGATTTTCGTTAAACTCTGTTTGACTTATATTTTGATCTTTGTTCACTTCTTACTCCTATTAAAATGTACATTAGGCCTGTTTTTTTTGGGCAATTTTCATAACCTTTGCGATGTGATCTTTACGTCAACAGTGATAATTGGAATTTTTTACCGAAAATAAGAAATTTTATTGTTGATATGAAATTATATAATTACTTCCGTTCATCGCAATCACTTTCATCTATATTTAAATGCTGAATTATAAGCAAAGAGTTATATTATCGATTCCATTAACCATCCTATAATCAATTAATTTGAAATATTCGACTGAATAATATTTGTCATTGGAGAATTATTCAAAATTTTGTCTTGAATCGTTGGCATTTTCAAAAAATGACTTGAATACATTAAATTAGTCCATTAAATAAAATGTCATTTTTTAATGGAATTCCTTAAAATTTAGTATATAAAAAAAAAATTTATTTCGAGAATTCTATTCAATGTATTACAATACTGAATTACAATTTTAATTCTAATTCTGATGAAATTCAATTTCTATCTTTCAAGTAAAAAGAAGCAATTAAAGTCCAAAATTACTAGGTAAATTTAAGTATGAAAACTAACCATTGAAATAATTGTCATCATAGTGTCAATGAATGGAATTGGTTAATTGACCCAGGATTAATTTCATTTCCCGTTCTTCTATAACAAACAACTGATCCAAATAAATTGTTTCGAAATAGTAGTATTTTCCGTAAGCTTTTATTATTCTTTTATTTAATTCGCAATTGATTATGGGTGTGCAAAAATTAGCTTTTGCATAAATTTTTAATATCGAAATTCAACTTTTTCAAATCATAGTAATTTAGTTAGTAAATTAATCATCGAGACATAAAAATAATCATAGAAGTTGGCATTTTTGCTCTATGAAATAAAGCATTATCTTATCAATAATTGTACTTTTTCTAAATCTTTTTTGTTGATCGATATATTTTCGAAATAAACGATCTTTTCCATGCTGTATTCGATCTACCATATACATTCCCGTAATAAATAACGTCAGTGCGATAGCGGATAGCAGGATCGCGATTAGAATTTCGTCCCACTAAAGTAGCATCTTATATCAGTAACTTTATAGGAAAGGCTATAGAAAAACAATTGGAAAAAAATTAGGGCATTCTGAGGAAGAAACATTGATATTATCATTGTGAATCATGACATATGAAATGGAAGTAAAGCAATATTTTCCAGATCAAAAATTGCAGTACAAATGATATCAAACATTTCTTGTGTTATTGAAATTTATTTTTTTTCACACACTTTTCAGTATCATATTTCTAGCTGGCAAATTGAAATGCTCAAATTTATGATTTGAAATCATTGATGTAACTTCAGTTCACATATTTATTTCTTATCAAGTGTCTTATTTGATTGCTTAATGAGAAGCTAATTTTAATTATCTACATTTGTTACAATTTAGATTTTACGAACAAATTTAATTATAAAACATCCAATTATCACGCTCTCCGAATTCGAAGTATCATTTAATGCATTATTAGAGAATAAAATTTAATTTTGCAAGAAATTAATCTTTTTCATTTAATTTGCTTAAAAAACTGCACTGCGAATTGCAATTTCTGAATTTCTTTTCAATTCGAAATCGATCAGAATCAGAAAATATCCTCAAATATTCCCATAATTGAGTCTGATACAAGAAACTTGACAAAAAAAATTTTTATCTCATCCTTCCTGTTAACATTTGTGATTAACTCTTCCAAGTTCTAGTTTTTTTACCAAGTTAAACCGCTTTGTCTTATGTCTTGAAAAAACTAATTTAAAAAAAAAAAAAAACGAAGAAATAACTCACTTGCAACGGTTCACCGACATCCAATCTACAAAACAAATTTTTGATCAATTATTATTTGTGAATTATTTCGAATTAATAATTTCTTATCATTTCCAGGACTATTATTTGTTAATTTTTCCTAGTTATATTGGTTTTTATCATCACACATTTTTTCTGTTGAAATTTTCTGGAAAACTTTATCATTTCCAATCTTCATGGTGAACAAAATTGAGTCCATTGTTAGTGACAAACGAAACCAAGCTTTTCAAAAGAATCTTATGATGTTAAAAAGTTAATTTGTTTTGACCCACTGATTTATTAATCTTGGCAGTGAAGCATTTTTCTGTTCCTATATTTTAAGGATTCTTATAATTAGTTCCTAGTTTGTTCAATTTTTTATTATATTTTATTTTGGACAAGTTTCCTTTATTTAGCATTTTATATCTATCGCTGATTGAATTTATAACGTGATATACATCAAAATACAGTTCACTAAATGAATAATTAATGGACATACATGGTGACGGAATGTGATCTTATGTCAGAAATATTTGCAGTAGTAGTCGAACTTTCTGGAAATCAATATCCAATTAAATTCAGAAATAAATCAATATAATACTGAATTTATAATAAAACAAGATGATGAGAGTGTAAAGGGATGACATGTATGATAGCAGTTTAAAACCGTGAACAAAATGGATCATTGAAAGTATCAGAAGCGTTTACCGAATTCCATTTGTCGATTATGAATAGTATTTAACAGTTGAGATAGAGAAGTATTTTTTACGCATCGATAAAAATATTTAAAACATTCATTTACAGTCACTCTGCTTTACTAATGACTTTCACTACTATATTAATGATAGATTCGATCAAATTCAAAAAATTAGTTTCTTATTTCATATATAGTTTATTTTCAGTACACTATGCACTCTAAAATTTGCCAAATATTGGAAACTTCGTGTTTTTGTATGAGATGGCTATCATTTTCTTGTTCAAAATTTTCTAGAACATTGAAGTTTTTTCTCCTCTAAAGATGGAAATATTGGAAAGATATATTTCTGCAATAATTTTACTTTGTAATAATGATTATATTTTCATCAATTAAATTATGCAAATTAATTTGAAATAAATTTTTTTTCAAAAAAAAAAAATAATTTTTTTTATATAATTTTGATTAGTAAATACAGTTGAAAAATATAATTTTGATTCGTAAACACAGTTGAAGAATATAATTTTGATTAGTAAACACGGTTGTTTTTGGCTCATTTAAAAAAAAAATCATATTTACTGCTCGTCATGCTTCTTTTTACTGCTTCCTGAAATTCTACATGTTAGTCCCATGAGAAATATGAAATATTAATACATACTGTTATCATATATCAATCACTGAATCACATGTTTTTAAATAATCACTTAGTTGCTTAGTTTAAGTATTAAATTATTTACATCTGATATATGTTGCGTAAATATTGCTTATATTTGTATTTTGATATAATTTACATATATCATTATATTCTATTATATCGTCAACAAAATATCTATCTATCCGTCACTAGTTTTCCGGGCTCCAAGGAAAAATAATTCCATTTTAAATATTTTTAAATCATTTTTTAAATAAATTACTGTAGTTTAGGTAATACAGAGAATGTAATATAAAAGAAGAGAATAGTTCAGATGTGCTGTATACTTGAATAAATTTAATCCTAATGAATGGTTTTTTAAATTTATTAGCTTCTATATAGTGAAAAAAATGAGGAACAAATGATTTAAAAACATCACCACCATCACATTATTTGCAAGTTGCTCGATCAAAATTATTGTTGCCAAAAGAAAAACAAATGTTTCTCGAAAAAATATCCTGTATTAATAGAATTTATATTACCAAAATATTAGCAATGTCTCATTTTATTACAATAATATTACTTACTATCTGGATCGGCCACTCGAAGCGTGGTCCATCCAATTAATCCATGGAGGCCACCCTTCGCATGTCCGGCTCAATAAAAAGTATAAATATATAGACTATATATTTATGTATATACTATATATATAGACTATACTATATACAGTATATATAAATCTATATAAATAAAATTGTAAATGTTCGTTGGTTCAAAATTTTAAATCTCCGAATGTTCTTAAACACACGCCTCGTCTATATTAATTCAAAATGTTAGACATCGGAAAGTTCATACCCTTTGCTACCCATTGCTTTGAAATTTTGACACAATGTTTCACTCGAATACGCGCATGTTTTATACATATACACGCTGTTTCGCTCAGTCTGGTTAGTGTTGGGGAAAAAAATTGATATTTAGTAATTTGATATGTAATTTGGTACGATTATTATTATTGCTATTCAGGAAAAGAAAGAGAGAGGGAGATGGGGGAAGGAGGAAAATGAGAATAAAAAAGGAGAGTCAATAAACCCAGCCCCCTCATTTACTTTTAGTTATCACGGACGTGACACTTGAAAAAAAGTAAGCGCATCTACATAAAAAATGAGGCCTATTGGATATAAGATTGTATCAAAATTTGAAAAAAATCGCTGCAGAACTTCCGGAGATCCGTTAGGAATAACAGTAGCATTTACATTTTCATTTGCATAGATTAATTGTTACGCTAAAATTTCTATTCTTGAATGCAGCACTTTTAATGTTGTATTGGTCAAACAATAAAAAATAAAGATTCAAAGGTCAAGCTGATATTAAATAAAGTGTAAGGTTTTTGAAAAAACACCATTTTTAAAATATATTATTTCATTTTGCTACTCGCTTTTGCATTATTTTTTTCTCCATTTTTTTCATTTTATCTGGCCTGCTACGTTGTTTTTCTCATACAATTTATGATTAAAACAATCTAACTTTTTCATTTAGCTTACAATCTATGAGGAAATTGTTGTTTGAAATAAATAAGTCGGTTCTAAATGCTTATTATATCGATTTCGCTTTCGTTAAAATAGACTATCAGACGTCATAATAATTACCATGCCAAGATTCGTGTTTCTGGATGAAGTAACACAAGTGCTGTACCGAACAAATGAAAAATTATTGGAATACTCCAAAAGCTTTCTGCGAATGTCCGATCAATTTGAAATAAATCCAAATCAAGATGACGACTGTCAAGCATCTTTACGATACTATCGATTATCTTTAAATTATTGAAAATGATACACAGAATAATCGTCTTCGGCGAACCTAACAATGAATAGTAGAAAAAAGATTTCACTCATTTCAATGTTGAAATATATATGCAAAATTTCACTTATTTCAATGTTAAAATAGTTATGCAAAATTTATTCATTATACGAAAATTTTTTATTTGAAAGCAAAATGGAGAATTCGAAGAGTAGGAAAGCAAATATATATATATATATATATATATATATATATATATATATATATATATATATAGGAAAGCGAAAAGTATATATATATATATATATATACTCGGACTCAGCCACGCGGAGCGTATCCGGCTCCAGATAGTCTATAAAAATAAAAATATAAAAGTTTGTTTAAAATCTTAATTCTCCGAAAGTTCTTAAACACTCGCCTTATCTATATCAAT
>KZ270010.1:306762-433634 GCA_002249935.1 Onchocerca flexuosa | reverse complement strand
CTTTCCTATATATATATATATATATATATATATATATAGGAAAGAGAAAAGTATATATATATAAATATACTTTTATATATATATATATACTCGGACTCAGCCACGCGGAGCGTATCCGGCTCCAGATAGTCTATAAAAATAAAAATATAAAAGTTTGTTTAAAATCTTAATTCTCCGAAAGTTCTTAAACACTCGCCTTATCTATATCAATTCAAAATCTTTGATGTCGAAAAGTTGTTACTATTCATTTTGAAATTTTAACACAAAATTGCTTTCGAATATGGTATGTTTTTATGCACACGTTTTTTGTAGCTTAGTCTGGTTAAATGAAAAAAAAGAAAAGAGAAAGTGCATGTTCCTAGTGTTGGGGAAAAAAACTGATACTTTGTAGTTGATTTGTAGTTTGGATGGATTGGAGATCGATTCTTGCCGTTATGATTCGGCTAGGTGGTCAGCAAGAAGTATAAAGAGGTTTTTTGTGTCTTGTGTTACAGAGATGAATGCTGTTGAGAAAGGTTTTATTGATCGATAAAAAGTGATTCTTCGTAGCAAACAATTATTAGAGAACATCCAGGCAAATTAATCACTGGGTTATTTTTTCCTTTGTCGCTGATAAGAAAGAATACTGTTCAAGTGAATTATCGGAGTGTTGCTACTTTTGTGTCGCTCTGAACTGTCAAACTGGAACCTTTCGAACTCCGAAGTGTCGCTGTTGCTATGTCAATTCTTGACGTTTATCTGTGAATTGGAGCGTTTTGATGAATATTTGTCGTTATTTTGAAACTATTTGCGCCACTTCACCCTTAGTATTTCTTGATCAGTGTCAAAGGCGATTTCATGTTCAGCAGTCACGCAATAACAGTTGCTTTGCATTCCGGTACAACCCAGCTGATGATCATAGTTTGAACCCACATGTTCTCATCGGCGCTATGACTGAAGCATGCCCTTGCTGCAAGGCTATGAAATTTAATGGAAAAACGAAAGGAATATGTTGCACCGCCGGAAATACACACCGTGCATCCTAATCAAGATGTATGCTTGCTTCTTCCTTCACTAGTTGTTAGTAAATGTGCCCTGTCCAACTCCTTCCAGCAATTGAAGTAAGCATGATCAATAGATTCAATCCGCTCACTTCCCTTTATTTGTCACAGATGTGACAGTTAACAAAGTAGATATGTCTAAACAAAAACAAAATGCCTATTTGAATGTAAAGTTGTGTCAAAATATCTAATCAATGAGTAAAAACTTAAAACGTAGTGTCAAAATGAACATTGAACATTTATGACAAAGAGACACACTTAGAGACACACTTAATATTAAAAGTAATATTGCCTAAGATTAGAAGAGATAATCTATAAATTGTTTGAAGGATACATTACATTATACAATCATGACTCGACATTTCTGCGATGTAACTACATTTTCCACAAGTCAAAAAATAAACGAACTATATTCTTCGCAAAACAAAAAAAAAAAAAAAAAAAAAAAAAAAACGAACTAAAAGCTTAAATTACTCGCCTTATTTATTTGAAAACGCGCCTATTTGAATGCAGTGCGGCATGAAAATTTCAAATCAATCGATGAAGAACTTGAAACGTTGCAGGAAGTAGCAGTAATCAGTGCTCACTTTCTGCACTGAGCCTGGTGAATAAATTCTGTCCGCTCATGAAAGCGCTACGGAGCAGAGTCAAAAAAATTCAGTTTGCTCATGATGGTTTGATGCAAAGCGAGGCAAAAAATTCAATTTCCTCACTTACTTTTCTTTGTCACGAACGTTTACGTGGAAAAAAAGTAAGTATGTTTACATAAAAACACGGCTATTCGAATGCAAGGTTGTATCAAGATCTGGAAGCAATCGGTATATATATATATATATATATAGCGAATTACATCGAAAGAGAAAGAATATCAATGAGGAGATCGTTAAGTTTGGAGGTACGATGTTTCGTTTTATTGAAAGAAGCTTAATCAGATGGCAATAAAGTCTGTTTTTTAGCTAATAAATATAGAAATTTCATTAGTCGGTTAATGGATTAAATGACCTTTCTACGGTCGAAGTTCTTTTTTTATATCTATTTAGCAGTTACAGTCATCAATCAGTCAATAAATTTACACATTTTGTAAACCAACTTTGTAATACATAATTTCTGCTCGTTTGCTTTTCAAGAATTGTAGAATGATACGTGCAATTGTCTCTGCAAAGCGATGATATCACCAATATCATGATAAGAAATGTCGATAAAACCAAAATCTTTGATAAATATGACGAAATAATCCAATTATTCTGTATAGCAGAAATTCGTAATATTTCTCAGACATGTGAATCGCTTATCCATATCTCAGCACTAACATCTTTGTTCTCTCATCTTTGTAGAGCTACGTGATCTTGTGAAGTGTTGAGATCTGTGTTAACTGTCAGAAATGCTACAAGATTGAATATTAGCTCTCTTATCCTTTGTATGATTAATGTATTATAAGTTCCGCCCACTGTCAATTCAAAAATTATCTATATAAAAGGAGCCTTCAGAGTCAGCTAAATGTTAGCAATAGTTCAATCTCAGTTCAACATCGAAGACTGTTTCGTCAGCGTCAGCGATAGTTCTGTAGGAGCAACAGTTAGTTTATTAATATTTGAACGAATTTCATCGAAATTTATATTTAATTTTTCAAAATTTCGATTATAGTTTCTAACCTAAATTTTCGGTAAAATTGACAAACTTTGAAATCTCACAATTTTTAGTTCTTCACTAAAAGGGTGTATTGAAATTTTACTTAACCAAAATTGAATTGATGCACATAGTTAAACAATGCAAGCTATGCATTAATCATTATTTTGATAAAATCAGTAAAAGTCAGTGATGGAATTGAGTTAAATATTGATGATAGTGAACTAATCATAATTGTAGAAGTGAAAGAAGAGTTGATTAAGTAAATTTCGAAATAATCCTGAACGTACGAATTAATTGTTAAGCACAGATTTATCGACTTATTTTTTCAACTTCTGCACTGAATATTTTTCAAAACTTCAAAAGCCATTTAAGTGGATAAAAAGGATGTTGAATCTTTCCCGAACAACATCCACAGAAAATTGTTAATTAAAACATTGGTTGGATTTTTCATTGTTTTCAGAAATTTCTGCATTTTTGTGTAGTAATGAGAGTAATTCATTTATTTTCGCATTGATAATACCGTGGAATTGATCAAAAGAAAGTATTTCTTTCACCACAAAGCACTTAAATTTCAAATGCTATGAAGTAAATCTAATTAATAGGCAGGGACTTGATCAGTTTGACATCTGTAATAAGCAATTTCAGCTCGCTGCGGTTGCTCGAGTGGTGGATCGAAGTATTCAGGAAGTGAAGCTGAGGATATTTCATTACAACTATGCTTGATGATTTGCTTCCTTTCAGGTTTTACCAAATTTTGCATCTCCATTCGTGATGGCACAAATTTTGATTTTTCTGAAAACAATAATATGTATATGCTTCACTGGAACCACAATTTTTTATAGTTCCATTTATCACTTCCTTTTGCAAACACTGCAAAATGTACTGTCAGGGAATATTTAATAGTATTAACTCAAGTAAATTTTATGATTAGATCAAAATATAGTGAATTAGATTATTTGTGAATCTTTAGTTTCAATTGTGAAATAATATGTGTAAAGATGAAACTTTCGAGAAACTTTAAGAGTAAGGCAAAAAGTTTTAAATAAAACATCAGAATTTTCCGAAAATTGATTCAAAGAACAAATCAAGTTCATTTCGCCTATATTAAAATATTACTTTCAAAATTTTCATATATTGTTTTGTAATAAAACTAATATTTGAAAATGAGCCCAAATACAAAGAAATCAGATTTCTATTTGGAAACAACAGTATTTCTTGTTTAACTTCGATTTTCTTCAATTTCTGTGATATTCTTTTTATTGGCATAATTCCTGAAACAATATCGAACCGGATCATTCTGGATCCATGCACTTCAATTATAAGTTTTCTAAACTAAATATTTTTTCAAGATGCAAATTTTTGCTGATCACAATAAAATTCATAGATTTTAGAATCCAATCAATTCCAAAATGTCTTGCGATCTTGTAATCAGTTCCAATGTTTCTGTCAATAATACATCGTCAGTTTAAAAAAGCTCTGGACAAAAATTGAGTACATCTTGAGTACACTTTTTTTAGCATAACTTTTTAGATTTCATCAATTTATCGGCTATCAGTTTTGACAGATGAATAAAATTCTCCTTTATGAAAATAAAAGACAGAAGGAAATTTTGTACGAATTTTCGTATTCAATAATAATTTTCATCATCACAGAGAATATTGTAGGTTCATATGGGCCGCAAAGAAAACAAGTATTTAATTACCCTTCGTTTAATTTGTTGAAGAATAAATAACAATGTTTGACATATTTTAATATGGAAAAAATTCTTTTACTGAACCAAATATGTAATTAATTTAAGAAAATTCTTAAATTTTTTCGATTTCTATAAATATTTCTTGTTTTTTTGTTACCAAAAATTTTAAATGAAGAATTATGCTTATTAAATAATTGATTCAGTGAAAGACTTTTATCAACACTAATTTCTATTTATGTTTCTTTGGCAGAGAAGTTAGTTGTTACATTCCTAAGAATCTTTGAATCGAAGTTTTTATATTGGGGCTTGAATATCAAGAAAAAAAAAAGAGTTAAACTCTTTATACGACATTATTATTATTACCATTTTTTCATACATGCAAGAAATAAAATCTTTTATGTACCGCTCGCTGAATTATCATTGTTTTGCAAATGTTAGTTATACTCTATTCTGGTACTTTTTTTCTTTTTTTTTTTTGATAGAAAATAGCATTCATCGATTTTGAAAATAGTACTTCTCATTCTTTGCATAAATAATTCTGTGTTAAAGTGGAAAGTAAAAAAAAGGGCGAGCTGGCATGCAAAACAAGTTTCACCTTTTCTTTGAAAAGGTTTCACACAAATTCGTCGTCAGTAATAAGATTCTAATTTTCTAATCATTATTATTAATTTTTAATTCTACCGTATAGATTAATTTTGCAACCTAGGCAAATGCCCATGTTCAAATTAGGCTTCTTTATCAAGGCAGCAATTAATCTTCCGGTAAACTCAGAAATTAAAATGTAAACATTCAATGAGTAAATTATATGTTATTGATCGAATATATAAGGATTTAAGAGAAATATTCTAATTTTGCTTCCTTAATGATCTGTGATACTTTTTTCTATTTTGAAAAATCCTTCAATGTTCTTCTGGAATAATTCTGTGTGAAATTGTGTATAAATCATAATTCCTCTTATTTTTTTGTTCTTTGAAAATATATCTAAAAGATAAAAATTGAAATTTCTAGATAAATTTAAATTTTAATATTGTATGATGAGTATTCCTACCTCATTAGCATAATAAATGGAAGAATAGTACCTGAATATAACTCAATACCGATAATTTCCTATTTTTAAGCATGTTTTATGCAGACCACTTGCTAAGCATCTTGCAGAGATAATTTTGATTTTGAAAAAATGTGGGAAATCGTTCCTTGAGATTCAGATATACATGTAAATTAATGAAATTGTACACTGATTTTCATAATAATTCTTTCGCCTCAGGTACTGATTTCTTTTCCTCTACATAATTCTCTTCGCATCGTTCCTCAAATGTTTCTCGGGTCGAATAATTTCCCGGTGATGGTTGTCCACTGTGTGTGGTGGATACAGTACGTGGAAGTGAAGTTGGTTCGGTCACCTGGTACCCGTTACGTCTTATCCCTGTTGTATTTAGCTGCTTCCGACCGTCATTTTGTACATTTATTTCTAATCGAGTGGACGCCTCAGCACCAGCACCGGTGCCTCGATCTGTACCAGTCCCGGCTTTGTCATATACATTACCATCATCGATTGTTCGATCGAATGTTTCGCGAATTTTTACTGTACTAGTAGTAGTAGTATACAATGGATTACGATAACCGCGATTTCTAGGCGTGGCTTCCTTCCGGATCAGATTTTCCGTACCAAGGCCTTCTTGTGATTCATTCTGCTTGTAGGAACGATAACCCGCTTGATCACTGATTGCTGAAAGAGAAAAATGGGTAAATTATGAAGGTGGAAAGATGGATGCAGAGAATGTTATTTTGGGTCACAAATTTTAAAATCTTGAAATTTTCGTTTAAATAACTGCAAACATTGGAAGTGTATTACGCGTTCAAATTACCTGAATCTTACAGCATGCACATCAAATGCTCTTTCGTGATAACAGCGACGGACTGCATATCTGCATGCATCCTAATGTTGCAAACAAATGAGCATTTAATGTAAAAAGACGGAAAGCGTCACAGTACAGATAAGTTTCGAAAATATTATTGGCTGACTGTTAAAAGAATGGTGAATGAGCGGTTTTGTTAGTACAAGTTATTTAAAAAAGAATATCACACATAATATTAATACCAATTCGTGCGATAGTTTGATAATTGTTTTTGAAATTTGAATTTCATGAAATATTAAATTTCGAACAAATTACTATTTATTGATTATTCTAGAATAAGAAAGTAAAATAATTAAGTGAAGAGCTGCTTCAATTCGTCTAGCGGATTTAATGAAAATATTCATTGGCAAAAAAAATAAAATGTGTTTGCATGAGATATTCAAGAAATTGGTTTGAAAGTGACAAGTGATACTTAGGCGAGGAATCTTGAAAATGTGAAGGTGACAACTGAAAAAAAGGAAATCGGAACAGATGTGATGATAAGGAATTGTGAAAATTAATACAAAATGATTAAGCATGAAGAAACTTCTGAATTGAACGTTAAGATAATTTTAAATTATTGTCATTTTGTCAAGTAATGTTTGAGCTTATTTGCAAAGCTCATTTAAAAATTGAGTGCGCAGAAGGATAAAATGCAAACTTGATAAATTTATCAAAATTATGTTTTACTTTAAAAATCTTAAATTTTTAAGTCAAGTCAGTATTTCAAAACATTTATAGTTTAAGACTCATTATTTTAAAAAAAAAAAAAAAAAAGGAAGAAAAAAAAAACCACAACCAACGAATCACAATAATTACGTAACAAAAAAAAAAAGCTGAAAAAAACTGAAAAAAACAAAAAATTGCACCAAAAAACAAAAACAAAAACAAAAAATCACCACAAAAATTAACCAAACAACAAAATAAGGTAATTAAATTAATGAAATTTTGCTACATTTAAAGACTGAACTCATTGTTTTGACTTTGCGTATCCTTTTCAATAATTGACTGAAATAAAGAAAGTAAGAAAAAGTAATTTCGAATTAAAATAAAAACTAACTCTTCCTTGGCTTTGCTTTCTTATTTTGCTTTCTGATCTTCCTAAGGAACCAGGCCATGGTAGTGAGAAGAGCCAGAAGAAGAAGTAATCCTAATATTATAAAAAGTATCATCAACCTGAAATAAGATGCAATTTTTGCGATTTCTTGAAAAAAGTTTTTCGTTTTAGTCCAAACAGAAAAAGAAATATTTGGAAGAGCCAAATATTGAAAATTAACAAAATCTATATTTAAAGTAATTAACTGTGAAAAAGTACCATAGAGGAATTACACTTTCTTGAGGTATACAACATGTTCGCCCGCAACATTCCAAATCAGGTCGGCATCTGAAGTTTTCATTAAAAAAATTAATTTTTTCAAAAACTTGTAAGAAATAATGCTTGTATGAATGAGTTTATTTTTAAAACCAACAATTTGAAATTTTCAAATGATCTCTGAATTTCTCAATTGTCTATCTATCAATTTTTTAAAGTTTATAACTACACATTACGCTAATTATTTCTCTTTATATGAATAAATGTTAATGATGGTAGTTAGAAGATTAATTTCTTACTGTAAGTGAATGAAAATAATTAGCTAATTAGTCAAATTGCTGATCTTTAATTTGCATGAGTTTCTTTTTTTTTTTTTGTTTCTTAAATTATAAAGTAGATCTCTTTAAATTCACATTTCATAATGGATAGTTAAATTTTTAAATTCCACTTTTCTAATTCGAGTTCTTTACCTAAATTCATATCGTTCATTGCGACCGGATACGTTGGAATCTTCGAAAACACACTCTTTGAATTCGTCGTCATAACCATCGTATCGGATTCCAATACTATTCGGCTGTATCAATAGATCCATAATGATGTACAAAAAGTAAACAAGTGAAACGCTATGGTCGTCTGTGATGCACTATGTTTCGTTGACAGTTTTATTTTTCGAACTGAAAATAAACCAAATTTATCATTTTGAAAAGTAAATAACCGATGCGAGTGAATTCATTAGTGGACTTTGTATGACAGAAAAAGAGTAGAAATTTTAAAATTTGAAACAAGACAAATATTTCAGTTAATTAAAGATAAAAAGTGCTGGAAAGTTGTCAACACTTCCTCGTATCTCCAGGATAATTAGAAATAGCTTGTAACTGAAAATTTTTTCGAAATTGTAAAATTGCTTGAAAAAAGAAGGATGGAATTGTTTAAAATAAAAAAAAGTTGTATGGGAAGGAATTTTTAATAGAATTGAACGAAATTTTGTCATATTGACAATTGCAACCTTTAATAGTTTTAAAATAAACATTGCAAAAAAGAAAGAACAAATAGGCCCGAACTGTCGATGAAATTTGAAAACTTTTAAATTTTTAAATATCAATGGTTAAAAATGAGACTCGGAACCTTTAAATTTTGGGAAAACTTTAAAATTTTTAGATATCAATGATTACAGATGAAATTTGAAAACCTTTAAAATCTAAATTTCTAAACATCGATGAATACAAACAGGTGGTTGCTGCGACAATTACGAACATAAATAAATGTGAGCAGCGGAATGCATCATCCATAACAGAAGCAACTCGGCCATAAATTTTGTAATGTAAAAAAAAAGAAGAAAAATGGTAGAGAAATAGGAAGAAACTAACTAAAAAGTACAATATTACAATATATATCAATAAAAATTAGTGCGAACTTTCCTTGAATGACTTCACCAAAGGAGCACATAGCATGCGGAAAGACAGAATTGAAATTAATTTTGATAAAAAAGAGAAAAGAATTAAAATTTGATTTATTGCCCAAAAAACAATTCTAATCAATATTTAGAGAATTTCCTTCGCAAATATTGAATTAAATTTTTAAGTAATTTGTTAACTAATTTGTTTACCTATTTCGATACTTAAGTAATTTTGTTTACTCGTAAGAAAAATGTTTTGCATAATTTTATGCATTAGTAATTGGATAGTGCGAATAATGAAAACATGAATTGGCAGAAATACATGAAACTTACCCAAAGCTAATTAATCGAGATTGTTGTGAGAGAAGAACTAAAAAAACAAAAGAAAAAAAAACAAAAGTTGAAAAATAAAAATGGAAAAATTAAAAAGTTAACAGTGTTCAAATTCATAAAATTTCATTATTAACTATTTTTTTTTTCCTTTCCCTTTCACCAATTTTTTTCTCTTCATTTTTCATCATCAATCATATTTGATTTTTTCTTTGTTAAATCTGTTATTTCGTTATCTCTGCAAGATGGAAGGAAAAAAAAAGTGAATTTTTTCACAAAATTTCCAGTTTTTAGTGAATTCTTTGGTGGTGGTATAAACGTTATTTCTACAAATCAACATGTTCATGTATGAATTTTGACATGAAAATTCGAAAGCAAATAAGTGGTGAAAAAAGGAAAATTGAAAATGACAGATAATTCCAAATACATATGTTTTGTTTTTCGAATTTGAAATGAAACTACGAAAAATTAGACGAAGTACGAACTTTAATTGTAATTAAATTTTTATTCATAAATAATTGGTAAATGGGAAAATGTAAAAAACAATTATTTTGAGAAATTAATTGAAACAATGCAAAAGTTTCATATGATATGATAAGGAAAGAATAACTGAACTTAGATATGATAACTTGGCCGATGAAGTGAAGAAGCGCACTAACAGCCCAATTATCAGCAATTTGCGATCTGCTTTAGATGGCACGAAATCCATCAACTATGTGAAAGTTCGCAAATAGTAGCACATAACACTTCTACTTCTACTCTCTTCCTTTCCTTTCCCATCAATTAGAAGGAAATCGAATTAACAAATTGTGTGTGTGTGTGTGTGTGTGTGTTCGTGGATGTGTAGTGTGTGTGTGTGTGTGTGTGTGTGTTCGTGGATGTGTACGTGCATATCCCATGTGTGTACGTGCATGTTTTTCGATCCATTCCATCCGTCTTTTTAGTGTTTTGTTCGAATCTTCGCATCGTTTGTCTATGTAATAAATATATTGGAATCAGAAGGGGAACCAGTTATTGCGAATAACTTCATTTTTGAGTGAATGAGTGAGTGAGCTTTCAGGTGGAATGTTTGTTTGGTTTATTTCAGGTATGCAATTATTTGTTGTTTGGTTTTCTTTTTTTTGCCAATGAGTAAACAAGTTGAAAAAGACGCTTAAATCATCAGAATTATTTGGTGCACAGAGAAAGAGAAGAAAACGAAGTATTCATCATTCCTTTTTTTTCGTTTCTTAATTTAAGTTAATTTGAATATAAAATTACTGTTTAAATTTGAAATGAAAGAATCAATCAATCACTGAGTGAAATATTTTATAAATAATTTCATTATATTTTGCAACTAAATTAAATTCCGTAATTAAAATTCCGAAATAACTTTCAAATTACATTGTTAAACAACAATTTCTCTCTTAATTCGATTTGATTCAATTAAAATGTTAAATTTCAACAATCGAACATATTGTAAAATGTGAAATTTACATAGAACAAAGTAATAAATTCGAAAGTTAAATTACAAATTGAACAAAAGAATGAATGGGTCAATCCTTTAAGTACCCTTTTAATGCACTTAAACTACACAATTTCAAACGGAAGAAAATATAATTCATCCAAGAAATAAAATTAGGCCACGTCGGATTGTCCAATCAGAATCCCATTATCATCACATATCACATCATCTGTTATCATACATTGTTCAAATCAAATTATTTTAATGTTCCCTGCTGTAGCTGCCATGAAGAATTAACAAGTGTCGAATTACCGAAACCATTAAGATTTTATGTTATTCAAATTTCTCTCATCCAAATCAATGATGCTATTGAAATTTGAATCAATCAAAAGTTTTTTTTGAAAATTTTGTTAGCAACTATCATCGTTAACAATTAATTGTTATTTAGTAGATTGGAAAAAAAAGAAAAGAAGAAAATTTTGCCTAAGTCTTTTTTTTCATCTTCACTTATATCAGTTGTGATAGAAAATATTAGGATTTTGATGTTTCACGAATTCATCCAAATTCCATCACATTTAGCTTTTACAAAATAGCGAGATAATTAAATTCAAAAATCTCGAGTGGCACATGTCACGGAATTTGACGAAACAAATTAATCAATGATCCGTACAGCACAAATCGAAATAATCAGGTAGATTCTAATTAGCTCTAGTAAAGGCCATATATTGATATTTGAAATAAAACATTTCGGAACGAAATTTTGCCTGTCATTTATGAATTATTTTCTGAAACAAAAAAATTAGAAAAAATGCAGTAATATTGAAGAGAATTTGATTTGTTTAATTATGTGGAAGAATTCTCATTCGATAAGTGTGGCATGAATGTCATAACAAGTTTCCTTTCTGTTTCCTTCTCTGTTTAATCAATTCTAATTTTTAATGCCACTGACCTGTTTATCAAAGTAAAATGAGAACAACTTTCGCAATAGATTTTTCCTTTCTTGCATTTTCACAAGCATAACAAGAAAATTGCAAAATTGAAAAATACTAAATTCGGCAAGATTGAAAAAAAAAAATAAAAAATGAATTTAAAAAATTTATGAAAATTTTTGGATGAAAAATTACAACATGCAAGAATATTATGAATAATAACAAGAAAGTATGGAGTGCAAAGCTGAAAATTTTAAAAAGAATTAATTTTCAAATTAATGGAATTGATTGATTTGTCAGCAAAATTCAGCAAACAAACTCAAACGAAAATTCGAAATGACTGGAAAGGTTTGATGACATAAGCACTCCTTGACTGAAAATACAGATTTTTAAAAGTTAAGAATTTAAATGACTGACTATTCAAAATGCTAATATTCCTGGCTTCCACTTCAGTCCCATCAAACTTTAATATCTTCGTTATTAACAATTTTGACGGAACAAAACTGGTTTTTCAAATCGGCATTTCTAGTCACAAATCAGAACCTATTGGTTGATTTTCAGGTTTTCAAATTTTATTTATATTTTTAAGCCAATATACTACAAAATAATCTATGATGCTTGCAATATTTTCCATTCGAAAATTTTTGTTTTTTAAATAACTGAAACATTCAATTTTCAGAAATCTATCAAACAACAGCAAAATATGAAAATATTTTTGTATTACTTTTTGCGGAGTGTATTTAATTCTCTCATTTCTAATATTTGAAAGATCTGAACAAAGCACTATTTATCGATTATTTCTGGTACAAAGAAAATAATCATTTCTTACTGATTTGTAATATTTTCAGATGCGCAGCAAGTTAATAATGTAATCAGTAGTGAGTTGAAAAAAAAATAAATCGATATCTTCTGTTGGACAGAAAATTAATGTTAAAATGCAATGAAATAAACAAATTTTAACAAAAATTATCTTTAAAGTTCAATTCATTGAGCAAATCAATTCAATTAAAGCAAATATTATTAAATTTAGAAATAAAATATTTCCAAAACGTGCAAAAAAAAATGACGAATTCTTGATTTGGAACAAAAATAAAATCTATTCATGCTTATGAACGGTAGTAATGTAACTTTTATGTCTCTTTTCTATGAAATTATAGCTTCCGGTATTTTAGATTGGAAATTCATACCGTATTTTTTAAAACTCATCAAACTTTCCATCCAACTTTCTTTTCAACTCTTTAAATTATTCTCATCAAGTTAAGCATAAATTATTAATTTAGTTTAAAATTTAATATTTTTAGATTCCTTTCGAAATCTGTTCTGATATCTCTTAACTATGATAGAATTGTAGAACTTTTCCCTTAATTCGGTACTCAATCTAATAATTCCTCCAGTTATCTTCTTCGTATTCTTATCTATTTCTATTCTCGGTAATCTTTGATCTTTAAATCTATTGTAAGTTTTATATCTAGGCTTGAAGAGCTACGAAATCAAAATCTTGGGCTAATATTCTGAACGACAAAATATTTCATTATCAATAACTTGTATTGATTTAGCTGATTAATTCCCATTTTATCAGGCACGAATGTGATATTTATCTGAATTCATGTAATTGAAAATTTTTAAAGAAAAAATAATTGACCCATTTCTTAATTATTTTCTAAATCGATGAGATTCTTTGCAATATAAAAATTTTTGTTCCTTACCCAAAGAATTCTCTTACTAAATATTTATGTACTGAAAATACTTCAACTTTTAGTTGAAGCTATTGTTAAATAAAATTGAGAGGATTTAATTGATCAGTTTTTAGCGAAAGTCAGAAAAAATCTAAAGTTATTTTTAAGAGGAAATAAAATAACTCATTTCTATCAGATTTTTTGTGGATCATTGAATTAAGGCGAAAAAAAAAATTAAATGTAATGAATAATTGCTTTCCATTTTTGTATAATTTCAGAATTCTAAAATTTCAATTTTCGAGATTTGCACAACAAAAACAGCATAACATGAAAAAAAAAAAAGTTAGAAAGAATAGTTTTGTTGGAGAATTTCGTTGTCATAATAAATTTGTTATTTGCTATGTTAGAATTTCAAGGACAGAATCATTTCTTTTCATCTATCATTTATAACAAATAGAAAATTTTTATCAGTGATAATAATTTCACTTTGATGATAAGGTTATTATGCTGTTAGTTATCACTGCTTGAATAAGAGCAATAAAAACTGTATTTGTAATAAATTCATTATCACTTTGATAATAACTATTATGATGAAATTGTTATCACATTGGCAGTTATGATTAGATCAGTGTTGCTATTAATGATACTGTAAATTGTATAAATTATTATTGTCCCATTATATTCTCTTCGTATTAGCAATTTGTGAAAAAGTCATCAGATTGGATAATTTTGAAACGAATTCATTTTTTCTGTGTTTGACAACAGTAAATATATTCTTCATATGTGTAAAACGAAAAAGAATAATTTAAAAAAAAAAAAAGAGTAGATTTTTTAGAAATAATTTCCATATTTATCAAATATAAAAGTTATTTGTTGCATTTATCAAAAAAGAATAACTTTTTATATTTATTAAATCTTTTTCAGTTCTTTGAAATTTATTTCATTATTCCAACAATTGCTATAACTATTATTCATTTTCCGATAAAATCACTGATAACACGATCTATTTTTGTCATTAGGTTCAACTGCGGAAAGTTTTCACTTGTGAGTAAATTAAAATATGCGAAATAAATGTCAGTATACGAAATCAATTATTTTAAGTAGAATCTTATTTTTGCTATTTGCAGCGGAATTTGAAATCATTTATTAATTTCAAAAATTTTCGGTCATTTGATGTTATCAAAGAAATTCAAATTTTTGGATTTAATATGGTATTTCATTAACATGTTTAGAATAGTTGCAGCTTGAAAAGTTTTAATTCCCGAAGGAGTAATGAGTGTAAAAGAACCATGAAAAGGTGAAAGGTTAAAAAGAATGTACAAAAGAAAGTATCGAATGTCATTGATATGCAAAGACGAGATTTTTCAGAATTTCTTCAATCATTCATTTCGCTACTGATTTTATGCATGAATAAAATAATTGTTGTATTGAAAACTGTTGGTGAAATCGATTTGTTTGACTGATATTCGAATGTGAACAATAAATTTTCAAATTCGTCCGCATTTTGATAATTTAAAAAATGGTTTGAAAATTTGAATGATTCTTATAAAATTTCAAAAAATACGGGACAAATTAGATTTAGATTTTTAGAAAAAATCACTTTTGCCGCCATTCATTGATCGATTAAAAAGAAGAAGTGACATTTTTTTAATTTTAGAAATTTCTAAAATTATAGAAGCTTTGTATAATTTGTACTGGACGATACATTTTCATTTATCGATAATGATATCTCTTCGTTATGCAAATTTATAATTGTTGATTATAATAGTTATGTTTGAATTGGTTGAAGAGGATAAGGTACTAGAAAGATGAGAGATACTGAAATTAAGCCCATAAAACTTTGTCCTCAATGAAAGAGAAAGAAATAAAAAGACGAAAGAAAGAAAAAAAGAGATAAAAGATAAAGGTTGGAAAGGAGAACGATTGGAAAGGCTGTAAATACTAAAAAATTTGAAATGATTTCCTCACGGAAATTACGATTTTTCGAAAAATTTCAAACTACTCCCAGGGTTTTTGGATGTACCTATTGTTTCCCTTCCTACTGCTCCAACATTTCTGTCCCAATCTTTTCTCTTCTATCTATCCAAAAATCAGGCCGTAAAATACGCTCGTAAATTTTGGATAGTTATAGTTTATGTTCCAAGTTTTAGGAGAAACGATCGTTTCATCAAAGTATCGCTCAAAGGCGGGGTTTTCACTCTTTCCTATGCAAATTTATAGCCTTCATTTAAGCCTCATCGAGCAAACTTCGTCCTTCTTCTCCCTCTTCCTATCATCGTCACTTAACCTCCCTCAATCATGAATGGTACTCTCAGAGGATACGTTAACCTATCGATAATCTAAATTGATCACACACATTCTTCCCACAATGGGATTATTCCATATTTTATCAATTGTATTAATTTTAATGATTTTTACCTGTAATCGATGTACTTCCATCAAATGGCTGTAAGTTTCCATCATTTGCTTTTCTTTTTTGTTCCCTTTTTTGGCGCTTAAATTTTATGAAATCTCAGCTCTGGATAATAAAAAACTTTAATTTCTAATCGAAAGTTTCTTATTTTACATAAAAATTTACCGTATATTTTGAATCGAGCAAGTTTTATTGCCATCCTCAACAATACAAAAAGGCTATTCTTCAATAATTGTACAAATCATAGGAAAAATTTGTCAGTACTGATATGTAAATGATTGTTTATGACAATTTATTTTCTATGATCTGAAAGATTACTTAACTTTAATCCATAAGCGAATTTTATCTATCTAAAGATAAAGAAAAGGATTTCTTTGTATTCCATGTCAAAACTATGTTAGTCTTTCCATTCTTTTCATTTCATGAAGATCAAAGTTGCATGATTCTGATGAGATTTTATAGAAATTTAAACATGATCTATCCTGTAATCGAAATTCCAAAGTTCAAAATCTGATTCTTTCTACAACTGAATCCTTAAAAATTAAAAAAAAATAAAAACATCTGTTCAATTTCATCAATCAAAATTGATAAAATTAAATCAAGTCTTCTTTTTCTGGCATAAAGAATAATATTGCTATAACTCAAAAATTTATTTTCAAATCTTAAAGCAGAGAAAAATAGAAAAAATATATTAAACCAATCGTACAATCGTCTGTTTGTTATTTGGCTGTCGGGAGAATTCAATTATTTTGAATTAGTACCATGGGATGGATAGCTTTTGACTGAATGCTATCGTTTCTATTTTTATGATTAATTTGGGATATAAATGTAAAGAAATGACTTTTTTTTTATCAAATATATCAATTTTATTTCATCAATATGAAAGCAATGAAAAAAGCTACAAAATTGAAATGTTTTTTGTGTAATTTTTCAAAAGCTCATAGCATAATAAAATTTTGGAAGAACTTGTTTTTCTAGATCTCTTCATACTATAACAAATACATGGACAGAACCGAGACATTGTCCAAAAAATCAAAATTTGCGTAAAAGTTATGGATTGGTTGCTTATCAAGTAAGTAATAGAAAGTTTAATGATAAGAATAATACTGATAACGCTGATATATGGAACAATAAATGGAAAACATCATAATAATGATTCTTTATTTCCAATTTACATTTCGGACTTTTCCAGTAACATTTTTAAATTACAGTTAAAAGAATGTAAAAAAAAAAAAAGAAATATTTAATAGTAATAATAATTCAAATCTTACGAAATTTAGTTTCTCATAAAAAGTTTGAAATTTGCAATAAATGCTTTCAAATTCAACTTTGGCAAAAGTAGATCGCATATTTAGGCTCGTATGTGTCGTCGCATATCAGATCTAATGCCTGTTATTATTCGAGCCTCACAGACAACCGTATCAACATGTCAAAAAGTATTTGCCGATCGTCGTTGGAATTGTTCATCTGTACTTCGAGCACCGCGATATAAATCTGATCTTACGAAAGTTAAGTAAATTCTGCGAAATCTATCGCATTTTAATTCAAATTACTAGCTGACTTATGCAAATATGCATAAAATATCGCAGAATTCTATTCATCAAATGCAATTTTACTTATAGATTCTGTGATATTACTTGGAAATTTTCATGCTTTTCCATTATGACGGAAGTTTTTTCGCTTTTACTTTTTGGCTCATAATTCTTGAGTCATGCGAACAAAGTTGCGATTTAATGTCTTGAAGTTCTTAATTTGTTTAATTAGTATGTCAGATGTGAGAAATTATAAGCAATTGTGAATCTGAATCGATAGGATTCTGAATCTTTTCAGGTACCAAAGAGCAAGCATTCGTTTATGCTCTTTCATCTGCAGCACTTACTCATCATGTAGCCAAAGCCTGTGTTTCTGGGGATTTACCATACTGTCCTTGTGGCCTGAATTCACCAACTGCATCTGCTGATGCCTCTTATAAGGTGACATAAGTTATGTAACAATTCAGGGCACTCGTTTATGCTTAACAAACTTTATGTGAAATTCGTTAAATCTGAAAATTTTTGATTCAAAAAATTTGTTTAAAATTTCATTCAAAAAGTTGCATTCTCATTTATCTTAATTTCAACTTTCTTAATTATCTAAATTTCAACTTTCCGGAAGTTATCTTGATTTTAGCTTTCCGGAATTCATTTTAATTTCAACTTTCCAAGTACCACATTTCTCTGATTCATTTCCGGTTTTCAGTGGAAAGGATGTAGCGATAATGTATTGTACGGACAAAGAGTAAGCCGTGAATGGGCCGATGCTTCATGGCGCAAAAAATGGCATTCCGGTAACACAACCGATGGCAAAAGGCGACATCATCGGGTACTTTCAGCTTCGATTTTTGAAAAATTTACGTATTTTTTTGAAAAATATAATTTTGATAAATCAATATTCTTACGATCGATTGAACATCCATCAGAAATTGAGCTGATTTGTTTTTAATTTCTAGTTGGGAAAGATAAGGTAAAGTTGATTTATTTGTTCTTATCAAAATATCAAATACCACAGAAGACTCGCGAAAATCAAAAAAGTCAATAACGATGATGCTTAATACAATCATGCTGAATTATCTGTTTCAGTTTGTGTGATAATAAGAATTTAAAATGAATTTAAAATATCCAGATCAATACTTCTATAGGAATCGCTCGATGATTGGGCCTATATCGATACGGAATTTTCGGAACACAAATCAATCATTGATCTTCCGTTGCGAGCACAAATGAATAAACATAATAATGAAGTTGGTCGTCAGGTATTTGTAAATTTCATATTGAAACTTTTCATTGACTCTAATAATTGATATTAATTTAGTTTTGACAGAACAAATTCTTTTTGAATTAATCTTTAATCTTCGTAAATATAATAAATTAACTGTTTAAATTAATATAGTATATGATTTTGTTTACAAATATATTTCCGATTCTAAATCAATTTTAGCTTTAGATGCTTTAATTGTTGAAAAAAAAAAAGTTATTTGGGTGAATTTTTTTGATTTTTCCTTACTAAAGTTTTTAATTTGATTAAAATAAAAATTTCTTCAAGATAACACAACAAAGTTTATATCGAAAATGCAAATGTCATGGTGTATCGAGCAGTTGCAATGTGAGAACATGCTGGAATACCCTGCCCGATGTTTATGATATAGCTTTAAAGTTTGTCGCTTTAAAGTTTTAATTTGTTTGCTTCATTTCTCTATTTGTCATCAACAAATTATCAGAATCCTTCTACTATTACTGTTATTATCTGCAATATTTCAAATATTGTCGGATTTCAATTTTATGTTTGGAAACTTTATGTTAGATTCAACGTACCATTCACGGCGAATCGTCAATTTTATGATACTAGAAGTTCTTTCTTTTTTTTCCCATTATTTGTTTGATGAAATATTAAATTTAAAAATTGAAAAATGGAATTTTTTAATTGAGATTGCAAGAACGCTACATGGAAGCATCGCCGTTATCAGAATTGTTAGCGCAGTTAGGATATGCTACTGATAAGGCAATGAATGATGAATTATCAAAACAACATTTGGTAAGTGAAATATTTTTTTTTGGCCAAAGTTTTCGTCAAAATAAATGAAGGAATGAGAATGAAGAAGAAGAAGAAGAAGAAGAAGAAGAATATCTTCGCATATTTTTAGTACTTTCATTGAAATGAAATTGCAATCATAAAGATTTCGCTGAAAAGCCCAAACATTTGACGAGAAACTCTTCTCTACATTGTACTAATTTGCTTCAGTAATTAGATTTCCACTGTCTAACTTTTAAATGCTGCATTATTTCAATTTTATTTTCATTTCGATAAGATTTTAGTGTTGGTAATAATTCTCGAACAACTGCTTTTGTGACTATTTTAAAATCGCCAAACATCTCTGAGTCTTTGACTATTTCACGTTGTTTTATGTCTAAATTTCAGGTTTATCTTCGAAATTCACCAGATTACTGTGAAGAGAATAATCGGACAGGTTCTTACGGTACAGCAATGAGGTGAATAATTATTTTTCAATTTTATAATTTAGGGAATATGGTATACTCTTTCATCAACAGGGGGTATAGCTCAGTGGCAGAGCATTCGACTGCAGATCGAGAGGTCCCCGGTTCAAATCCGGGTGCCCCCTTCTCCCCTTTTGCAACTGCAGAAAATTGATGATTTAAATGCCAAACTGACTAACTATGTCTTTTACACTTTGTCCTTCATTTCCAATGATACCATATTAACTAAACATAGTTTTCCGAATATAGTATTTAAATTAGACACATTGGACAATTTCGAATTCCTGTTGATTTTACAGAGAGTGCAATCTAACATCATCGGGTCCAAACAGTTGCAATAGTTTATGTTGTGGACGTGGATACTACACTAAACAAATGCTCGTTGAAGAACAATGCCAATGCAAATACGTTCATTGCTGTTATGTAAAATGTAAAACATGCAAATATCTGGTTGATAAGTACTATTGTAAATAAATGTCATTCTCAATTGTCTGTCATAGAATCATTAATGAAGTACGAATCATGAAGTTTCACATTTTATTACAGAATAAAACACTATACAAAAACAAGTCGATGAAACAAAAAAAAAAAAAAAAAAAAAAAAAACAATTATCTCCGAGGTGTGGGTGTGTAACCCAACTTATCCTTCTTTTCTTTTTCCAAATCACCACCTAGGTTATATCGCTCCTTAATTTCTTCAAGCCTTTCCTTCGCCTTGTCAGTATCCATCCTCCGATAAGCTTTTGTAGCCTGTATAGAAAGATTTAAAGACTGATAATTACATAAATTCAATATGCGTGATTAAATATATCTGCAATTGACAAAAAAAAAATTTCAAAATCTAACCGTGAAAAAACACTTAAATCCCACTATCAAAAAACTTTAAGGTTTTCTGAACTCTGTATATGATCAAATAGCTTTCTACAGGAAAAATCTGATTCTTTACTGATAACCTTTATCAGTCAATGTTGTTGAAGAAATTGTGGTTGAATCTATCCAAATTCAATATGTTATATGCCCAAACATTTAAAAAATTGTAAATAAAATCTACACATACCTGATAGTATAATACGACGAGGTATCGATTAGATACATTAAAACCAGATAAGTGTTCACAAGCATTTTTGGCATCAAAAATATCCTCGTAAACTACAAATGCTGTTCCACGTGTTTCAGCTGTATTACCTCTAAAAAAGAGAAATTACGAACGAAGAAATAAATCGAGGAAAAAAGCATAGGGGAACAAGTCCTCTGAATCTTCAACATACATAAAAGAATTAATCATGCTAATATTTCATAATGTATATGTTTTCAACACATGAAATATCCGTCAAATATGAAATAAAAAAAAAAGGAGATTTATAATATAAGAAAAACTGAAAGTACACGGTAGATTAATACGTAATATTGGAAGTATTCGAAATTATTCGAAAAAATATTATTATTCGAAAAATCTAGTATTCGAAAAAAAAATTACAATGAATTAAATCGATAGTAAATGAAAATCACTGAAGATGAGACGAATAAAAATTACGAAGAGAATGCTTGAATCCTCATTCATATTCAGGACTAGATTACTATAGATAAAGACTGAAAATGATTGCAACCAAATCAGTTAAACTCAATTATTTAAAATAACTATAATAAATTTATATATCATTTATAAGTACTGGAATCCTGAATTTCTTGAATTCATAATAAAAATCATGCATATGAGATATAACTTTTAAATGCTCCCGCAAAAAGAAAGATCAGAATAGAAGGAATGAATAAACGTACACTCGTATTTGACGTACAGCTCCAAATTTCCCGAAAATATCGTACATTTCATCACTGGTAATTTTATAGGGCAAATTTTTGACATAGAGAATTCGATTCACTTCCGGTGGTAACTTTTGATTTCGTCCTCGATTAGCCAGTGCCATGATTTGGACCAAATTCTGTAAATGAATTTTTCCGAATAAAACTTTTGAAAATATTATGACGATTTTATTCTATAAAACGCAGTATACAGGTAGGTATGCATTTGAAATACGAAAACTTGAAATAAGCTGGATATGGATGAATAAACTTCTACAAAACTACTTCTCCACCAGTAATTCCTTTTCTGGAATGATAACTTCATCGCGACAATGCGGGACGAAACTATGGGATAAACCACATCATCTTTCTCCGGAGAATTTGCGACATTCCCCTCCTCTTCCCTCCCCCCCTTTACACTTCATCGAACTCATAACTGTGGGTTTGCAGCCGAATTGCGAAAAAAGAATATATTTCGCTGCATGCAACCCGAATACGTCATTTTACACGGCACTTTGCGTCTATTCTCCGTCTCTCAGTTTTGACCCCATTGACCTTTCTCAAGTTTTCGGTTATAAAAATAGTTTGCAAAAGATTTGTTTCGTAATGACCACATCCACGAGTAATCCATCACTTTCAAGTCTTATTTCCATTATTAAATCTCTTCTAAGTCCCCGTACTTTATCGTGACAAATCTTGTATTTCTTTTTTTTTCGATTGTAACATTATCATTCTCCAAATCTAAGTTTATGCAGATTAAACAACGAAATGCGCTATATATACATCGAGTACATTTTTAATGCTTGAAGCTTTTTTTTGAAAATTCAGAATGAAAAATAAACCAATTCTTCGTAACAAATAAAAAAAGAGAATGAAGCCTAGTTCCAAAAATCAGAACTATTCAATAATGCTCACTTTCCACCGAACCATGGCTTATTGTCCCTGGTCGATAGAGAGGAATTTTTTTTTTTTTTTTTTGAACATTAAAATCAATACATTATTTGTAAGATCTATCCGAAATATAGCCAGTTCTAATATTGCTTCAAACCGTTCTGGAAATATTTTCAAAGAACAAACATTAAAAATGACGAAGTAACAAAGAAAACATTTAAAGTCTTGAAAACGGCCACTGAATATAAACATGAAGTATTATGATGACTTCTTTCAAAACCAAAAATTCAAAAACAAAAACACAAAACAAAAAAAAATTACTAATGATTAGGAAAATCATATTCGGATAACTTTCTTCATCTAACAATAAAAATGATAAATGGTTAAATGATATCGAAATCAACAGCAGTGAGATTTTTGGAACCAACAATCGAGTACTATACGAAAATACGGAAAGAACATTTAGGCACTACTCAGCTTTTCGTCTATATCACCCATAATAGCCTTCAATCGTTGATACTGTTCTTCTGAAAGACTAATACCTTTACGTCCCGGTTTTAATTCACCACTAGCCTGAAAATTTATTTTTCTTGTGATTAATCATATTTCATGGTGGAAATATAAACAAAAGAAAAGAGAAAGCACCAACAACATATAAAAAATTAAAGTTAATAAATACTAAAACTGAAGCATAGGAATCCATATTTTGTATTGATAAAATCCATATTTGGAATCCATATTTGCGGAATCCATACTTTATGTAGATAAAAATTTTCTTTTTAACTCTAAAGTAACAGTAAAGCATTTTCAAACACTTATCTCGCAATAACCGGTCAAAAATTAGAGATTTCATTTCCTAATTTCAAATGGAACTAAATATTTATAAACACAACTTAGTCTTCGTAGATGATCTGGAAGTACATTTACCAAACAAATTTTCATTTTCTGCTGATATCTTTTCATTTAAATAATCTACCAAGCTATCCTAATCCGAACTTCATGAGCATGTTGAATTATCACATAATTACCAAACATTAAATTATCAAACATGATGAGCCATCCATTCTCTTTGTCTGACAATTCAATATCTACAAATGTGAAGTAATGTATTTTTAGCATTGGTCTATTGGGAACGACTTGTCTACAATAAAGAAATAGCACATTATCTTTCTACTTCTAATTTTAACTACAAATTGGAAAAAGCATTAATATTGCAGAAAAAGACTTACTTTATCTTGATAATATTCACGAATATCAATCAATGCTTTCCCTTTGAAAGATCGGACCGAGATGAAACGCATTTTGCCCAATTCGAACATCTAAAATTAATTTTTATAAAACTATTAATTCTTATAGTTTTTATTTTTATTAATTTTTATTTATTATTACCTTGATAAACTCGTCAGTATCAGTGCTTTTAATCTTTTTCCTCATCCTAATAGAAAAGGTACTGGATTTCAAAACATCATCCACAGTACTCCAAGTTCAAAAAATTATTGTTCATTTTTTCCAAGCAAAAAGTAAAATTTCTAAAAATTACCTTTCTTATAAATAAACGAACTACAAAAAAATCATTTTTTTCATGAAAAACGGATTTTTTAAATCAAATACCCATAATTTCCGATCTGGTTGTTTTCCCTTCATTTTTAGTATTTTTTTTATCAGTATTTTTCTGTATATAATGACAAATAAATGCTGAGAAATAAGCTTAGCATAATTTAAATTGTTGCAATTTAAAAAATAAAGCAAGAGAAAATACCTCATCACCATCGGCATTTCTGAAGCCACCACCATTACTTTTACCTTTCTTAACGGGAGTTTTGTCAACAATACTTTCATCGGAAGTGCTATTCTGAAAAGACGACAAATACTCATGCCGATGACACATTAATTGATCATTTGAACTGGTAACAAAAAGTTAATATAATGGAAATTTCAGTTTTTCTGCTATTACAGTTTGATTAGGTTTATTTCGGAAGATATTTCCATTTATCCAATTCTTATTCAATTAACCCATATTTGTTTAAATTTCGCTCCATCTAACTTTTTCTAATCGATATTTAATATTTGATCATTATTTTACTGTTATTTAATCATTCATTATTTACATATTAACATTTACTGACTCTTCCATAATACATATTGATGCTTACTTCATTTTTACTTATTTAGTCGTAAAATTTGCTTAATTTTTCTGCAATTATTGATTTACTACTGCATTCTCAAATTTAGACTCACTTGATTTGGTATAATTTTTATCTACTCCGTAATATCAATCAAAAGAGAGAGAGAGATATCTATTCTCTTCCACACATTATTTTCAATAATATACATCTATCTTTAGAGCTTTCTCTTCAGCGATGTTGTTTATAATCCAAGGACAGATTGGTAAGTGACATTTTTGGGATGAAGAGGGCAAAGGTCAAGAGGGAGAGCATTCGTCGCTGATCTCTAAGGAGATATTAGATATCAACATAGCTATCTTACAAAAGGTGTATGATTAGAACTTGCAAAAATGATAATTTCTAAAAGACTGAAATATTACGATGCTTTCGTTCTTATTTATTTGCAATGTTACAAAAATAAAAAGTTTTGTAAAATGGCAAAGTTAAAGAGTAAAAATGGCACTTCTCTGACGCGTTTCGTCTCCTTCTTTCGCCCTTTCTCGTTCTTGTCGCTTGAACTATCAGAGTCAGACATTCTGGCACTTCTGGAAGTTGCGATGTTGAAGTCAATAATAAAAAAACAAAGCCATGAATGATAGAAGGGACCAGACGAAAGAAATGAAGCAAAAACAACTGCAATGCTACGAGGAAAAAAAAGGACACAAGTTTACTCCAACCAGAAAAACAATGGTAGATAAATCGCAAATCGTAAATAGACCAGATGAGCCAGATGAATCGGAGGACCGGACCGGCACATCGGGAAATACTCCCGGTGTTTCTGATAAACAACTCCAGAATCTGTATCAAACCTGACATAAACCCTAAAAATATGTAGTCTATAAGCCTTTATACTCAATGTTTGTCTCGCTGCTTCGACACTGTACTATTTTGTTTGTCATTCATTATCTCTCCTATAGAATGGTGTTATTTCATGATTTTCTCGATCTCTAACCATGCATTGTTTCGTAATGTTTTATTACTCTGTGTTTTTTTTTTAACGACGTTGGTCATTAATTTTATTGTCCAGGAATGATAAGTTGTTGCTTATGCTGATATAAGTTTGATCTGCTATCAAAGTTTGTCGTTATTTGGATTGAGTAATATCCCGATTTCTTTATCCTAGCAGTGATAATCGATGATAATCGATGATAATCTGGAAATGGTTTATCATTTTAGTGATTAATGATTTGAGTATTCAATAATAACCGTAAGGAAAATATCAGATCTGTGATACGTATCCATTGCTTATATCTGTCATATTCATTTTATCAGTACTCACTTTATCTTCAAAATTTGAATTTTGTTTCAAATTTCAGATATAATTAGCTATTGTTGTTTCGAAAAGCACTGATAATGATAGAGGAAGAAGAAGATGTGACACCTTTGGGACAGCTGAAAGCAGCACATCGAAAAGAACGTAAAGAATTACAATGTAAGTTTTTAAATCTCTTTTTAGAAATTTGAGTAAGTTTTATTCCAATTATTTCGGTTTTTAAGTTTTTGTTTTTGAAACTTTAGTGATAAGTCTTTCTTATATCTAACTTTGCAGTATTTTTCACTAATTTATTTCCCGACAAATGAATTTAGACTGAAAATGTTAATTTTGATAAAGAGTTGTAGCACGAATTAGTAAGTATGTGTTGCTTTGGAAGAGGGAATGATAGTGATATGATCAGTGTTAATAAGGAATATGACATGAATACTATGCAAATTTTAGCCAAGATAACGAGCATGAAACATTCGATTGCAAAAGGTGATAAGAAACGAAAGAAAGAAATAGTTGCAGAGATAGCGAAAATGGAAGAAGAAGTGAAAGAACGCCATGAAAAGGTCTTTCTACTCTGATTTATGTTTTATATTTTTCTATTCTCATTTCTGTTCCGGAATAAGTATTTATATCACTATAGTAACAATGAGCAGATCCTCAATGATCGTCTAATTTAAGCAACAACCGAATACTTTTTAATTAATATTTCAAATAATACTACTGATAAAGTAAATGTGATCTATTGTTAGTATTTTTGGTAAATTTAATTTGCAAAAAAAAAAAAAAAAATTCACAAAAAAATTCACCGATAATTTTTAAATTTTTGAAATTTGTGAACATTCGCGAAACATTTTTCGAGAAATGCAGAATCATTGGTTTTATTATACGGATGCGTTGATGGATCAAACGAGAAATACTCATTTTAGCATATTATTTCAATACTTATTGTAATCCAAAAAAATATATATACGGATTTTCTTTTTATTTCAATTTTTGTCAATTTTGATTGATTGGACAAGTCTATACTTATCAACCGAAGTGATATAGAATGACAAAATATTTGGTATCTTCGCACAGAATTTCAGAATATGATGATTTAGGAATTAGCAGAATTGGAACTATCATTACCGGAAATATCTGTAGAACCAACTGTTGTGGAGCAAAATCAAGAAAAAGAACCGCGCATTTCGAAAGCTCAAAGAAGACGAGTAAGTTGTTACAATGTTGGTGGAAGAAATGCTCCATTTCGTACACTTTTGTAGCCATATCTTGTGATATTTGTCAAAGAAAGTTGTACTTTTTAGAGTTGAACATTATATTATGATATCGATATTTTATTGTCATGGAAGACTGGATATTATGAAGCTTTCAAAATTTTTTTAGTGATTTTTAATTCTTTCAAGTTTGATAAACTTTTTTAACCATAAAAAAACTATGAATGTAAAACTATATATCACAAAGCTTTTAAAAATGTTGTAGTGTATTTGACATTTCAGAAATAAAAATTTATTTACTCTTCGTCTGTAAATAAATTTCATTCACAACTGAATTGCAGGAGAAAAAAGCCGAACTCAACAGGAAAAGGGAAGAAGCAGCAATGCAAGCTAGGATTGATGCGGAAAATGGACCTCGTATGCTTTGCTTTAAAACTTTGAGATTGTTTGAAAGTGGAGTTGAGAACTGCTGTTTCATTTTCTTTATTCTGTCAAGAAAATAGTGATGACTGTTTAAAAGGATACATTTTTCAATTTGATTTAGTTTTGAAACATCCTAGGGAAACTTGAAAGTGATGAAATCGAGCGAATTCTAATGGATCGTGGACTTATGATATATGATATTGAGCCGGATGGTGATTGTTTGTACAATGCTGTAGCACATCAGTTGTCATTAGTTACTTCACACCAGGTTACTCTTACTAATCAAGTTTGACTAATTTTTTTTTTTAACTCAATTAATTTATTGAGGTGGTTAAAAATATTTAATTGACAAAACGAAGATGTTATTTCAGTTTAGAGGCGCAGAGATTCGTCAAAAGGCTGCTGCTTATATGCGAACACATAAAGATGATTTTCTTCCATTTTTAATCGATGATAATGGAGAAGCAGTGGATGAGATCGAATTTGAGGAATACTGTATGAAAGTTGAAAAATGCTGCACAGATGGTGGTGTTTGGGGTGGAGAACCGGAGGTAATTTAATTTTTTAATTATATTACATTTGAAACACGAAGTATCATCAATTCTGATAGTTCAAAATTTAAAGGTTTTGTTCAGATGATTGAAGCAGTAATTTAAGTATGTCTATAAAAGTTCCGAATCTTCTAAGTGATAATGGTAATAATAAAGAGGATGAGACGCTTTGTTTTACTAGCTTGTGGCCCATCCTTCATTTCTGCTTAAGATTATTTTATTTTCATTAATATATTATATCCAATGTCTTTTGTTATGGTTCTTTCTTTAATTATCATATATGAAATTCAATTTAATTTTATTATTATAGCTTCGAGCTATAGCTTGTGCACTGGAAAGATCAATCGAAGTAATTCAGCCAGGAGGATGCATTTTGCCTTTTGGAGAAGAGTACAGTGACAGAAAATCTCTCGTTATTACATTCCATCGATTTGCCTACAATTTAGGCGAGCATTATAATTCAACTGTTCCAAATACCATCATTAATTTTCCCGAACTCTAAATGAATGATTTCGATAGGCGCATAATAACAAGGAATTGACGTGTTTCTAATCAAATTCCTTCATAACACAAGGAAATTTAAAATTTTTGCTCATTATTTCAGGGCTAAAATCATTCAAAAAGAAGTTGTATTGCTCACTCTAAATTTATTTCTGTATTACATTTATTTTTATGGATCTTAAAAATTAAGAATGTTTGTTTGGTACTTTGAAGCTTTAAATTTTTACAGTTGTTGCCGAAAGGATTTGTTTTGCGCATTTATATTTACATGCACAAAAGTTTAAAGTGCCCTTTAACTTTTTATAAGTTTTTGATGTCAGAAATGAGTGCATATTGAAATATTATTAGTAAATTTGTTTACTGTATTTGATGCATTAAAACTCAATGTACCTCATTTCGCATACCTGTGCTTTTAACGAAGACAGTAAAAGAATTAACCGCAGTGCTTCTTATTTTACATTGTTAATTGATGTATGAAATAAGTATTATAGAAAGATCCTTATTGAAAGTTTTCTGACAGTTCGATTCGTAGTTTTGATATTAGCTTCTTTTAGAGATTGGTGGTATCAGCCGATGATAAGATTTTAGGATCTGTTGTCTTGGATAACTATTGGTACTCCAATATTTTTTATGTCCGATATGAATTATTTACTGCTTAGTTCGTTCTTAATCTGACCCAAACATCCTAGTTGGAGATGAATTTGTCGAGATTACAGCTTGAATAGTCTTTCCTTAATTTCTTCTAATTTTTTGATTTTGAAATAAAATTTGCAGTTTTTGATTTAATTCTAGTCATTTCGTCTTGCATATTGTAATTCCGGTTTCGAGAGAGTGTTTGAATTATTCATAGAGGTTATAACTATTAGTGGGGTTTCACTTCTATATGTTTTGATTTTAGCATTTTCGTTCAGTACGGTTCATGGATTGGTATGACGGAAGTCCTTTCATCAATCTTTATCAGTACATATGCAGTATATTTTATCGTCTATTACGAATTACACTAAACTGGTTCATGCTAATGGTAACTGGTAAAACGAAGCTTGAAAGAATTGTAAGCATACTTATATATGTCACCAATACATGAAGTTTCATGAAATTTGATACCAAAAAGTACCAAAAACCAAAAAGTACCAAAAAGACCAAAAAGTAGAAATACCAAAAAGTTTGATATAATCTATCATCAAAGTCGAAGAATATATATAACGAATTGATAGTTCGATAAAGTAGTAAGATAGTGCAAGAAATGAACCGTTAATTAGGCACATTTAATAGTTTAGTTAACTTGGAATGTCGATAATCGTGGTCAAATCACAGCAGAAGTGGAAAAACTCATTGATGAAAAAGAGCTACCAGCAATGCCGAGGTTTTGGAAGGCTGGACAGGAAGATAAACTTGTTAGTTAAAAATCTATTTAATTTTCTCGGAAGTTTCCATTTCAGAAATTTTTTTTTTTTAGTTGAATTATTCATAACTGTATTTTTCGATTACTTCCATTTCATTTTTATTTCAGTTTTTTCAAACTTAATCTCTATTTTTTTTGTTCTTGCTAGAAATCTTAATATATATTTTAGGCAACAGAAATCATTAGAGAATGCTGTTCAGAAATAAACAATGAATTGTTTGAAGAGATGAAAAATGTACTAAAAAGATCATTGAGCCAGATACGAGGCTATCAAGAGTTATGTGATCATGTCGAGAAAATGTGCAAGGAAAAATATGATCCTGAGAATGAAACTCATGAAAAAAGGTTTGACTCTATATTAAAACATCATGCTGAAACCAAATCGACTTTTTTTTTCCATTTTGTAGATTGCTAAAACTGTGGGAACTTTTAATGCCAACAGAAGATTTAGAAGATAGGATAACGGATCAGTGGCAGAAGATCGGATTTCAGGTAAAAAATCTTCTCTGATTATGAGTTTGAATTAATTTCATTTTCGTGAATAGATTATATATAAAAATGATAAAGAATTTACCATTTATTTAATTTTCATCTGTTTCATTTATTTGAATTTAGCTATCTTCATTTATTGCAGTTAACATCCGACTTATCTTTCTTCCTCTATAGAAAAAAAATTTCCAAAAATATGTGCAATTAGCAACTTGGCTAGTTTGTATTCTAAAATATTTCAGTCCTAAGGACTACACTAGAGTTCTAATTATAAAAAATAATTGGTAATTAATTTCATGAATGATATTTGTCTTTTGAATTGTTGTAAATAAAAGAATCTATAGGGCCGTGACCCGTCAACTGATTTTCGAGGTATGGGAATTCTTTCTCTGGAACAGCTAATCTTCTTGGCCCAATATGATGTTGCACATGCACAATCAATACTTTCCCTTTCGAATCATCCTTTGTATGGGTAAGCAAACGCTGCCATTGATATTTTTTACTGTTATATGATTTCAGTCTTTTATATCAGAGTGTTGTTAATCAGTATGAGAGGAACTGATTATCTTTATCATCTTCTGAGCATGCAAAAGGAAAAGGGAAAAAGCAGGCTGAAATGGCGGTTTTCTGTGCTTTTTCCTTATTTCAATGTTTTTCGAAACTATGTTCTTTCCAGCTTTCCAATGGCGATAACAGGAATCAATTTAACAGCTTTAGTTAGACGATTACTATACAGCGATGCACTAAAAATGCATTTCTATAACACTGTTCGTGGTACACCAACGATCGACAATTTTCACCACGTTTTTTGTATGTTATTTGAAACCTATCACTATCTAATAACATTTGCATTTGAAAGGATTTAACTGTTTATTTGTCTGGTAAGCTAAAATTTATACTCATAAAATATGACTTCAGGTCAAGTGTTCAAACTATTTTGTGCATTTTGGACGAAAAGAAAACCGGAGTTGATCCATTTCAATAATATTAAAGACGATTTTGAAGCTCAGTTAACGGTCCACTTATATTCGGAGGAAGCCGACTTGGATAAGTTAGATATAAGGTCTTTTACGTAATTAAAACTTTGCAGATTTTTCTGGCAAGCAACCCGGTTAATCTTTTCAATTTACACTAGTATAAAGTATACTGGTGTATTCAAATTCTACCTTCGTCTTTCCCGCTCTTAATTTTTAAAGTTTATCAATTATCTTGAATAATAATTACATACAAGCTTGTACATCCCAGACTGGATGATCCCAATATTTGAGCTTAAGATGGGATATTGAAAAAATACTCAGACTGAACTGAGTCGACGACAAAGCAAGAGTATGCAATCTTTTATCTTTCAATGCAGAGTGTTGATTCTGTCATTTTTGGTAATCCTAATAAATTATTCATCAGCTGTGAAACAAATGATATGCAAAGTTCATCAAACCTACAATTGAAGGCTGCTTTGCTTACCCTCTCAAAAACTTCTAACAAAGAATTATTTTTCAAACGGTATTATCGATTTATTTGCTATATAAATTAAACTAAACTCAGACTCTCCCAGTAATAAATCTGACCGAATTATCCAGTCTGTTGAGAAAACGATAATTTTTCACAAGAGAGAATAGTTTATCATGATTCGCATAACGAGCATTCCTGCGTGAACCCTCGAAACAAATTCTATACAAACTTACGGCATTAGCTATCAAGTTTTACTATTATTTCATCACTGACTTCATCAACGATCATCTAGATGTATCGTTTCCAGCTAACTCAGTTTGTTTGAAGAGTGCCTCTTCATTGCGATGAACTCACTATCCTGACTAGACATCAAAAAAAAAAAAATTCTTTTTATTGCAGTTTTACAAGTAAAAAGTTCATTTCTATTTACAATGTATGAGCAAAAATAAAAAAAAAAAAAAAAAAAAAAGTACTAGAATGGACATAAACTACACATTACAAAAAAAAAGTGACGCAATATGAATTTAAAGGGGATAAAAGGAAGACGTAAAACAAGTTGTTTCTCAGCGCTATAGCCACAAGAAAAATATTTCAAGAAGGGAACTTTAAAAGTGCCTCTGTCCTTCAGAAATCACTCAAATTTAATCTAATTTTACACTTCGTAGTGTTGTTCCATCATCATCGTCATTTTATTCATTTAAAGCCGAGCTTCAACTTGATTGGCGCCCTCATTGTTCCACCTTTATTCAGTATCGCTTGTTGTTCACTTTTCGTTAATGTTTCACGTTCCTGAATCAGCGCGTTTCGTTCCATTTCCAGTTTGCTCTTTGTTTCCAACATTAATAAACGTTCTTGCTTCTGAAAAGAAGGATTTAACTAGTAGGTAATTTGAAATAATTCAAAATTAAACAGACAAACACGTGAAGGAAATGCATTAGAAACTAATAACCTATATTTTACCAGTAACTACAAAACTATGAATACCATTATGAGAAATATGTTGAAACCAATAACTGCCCAATCAGGATTCTAAAAAAAGCTCATATTTGAATGAACATACTGCTCGGTAAGTAGTACGAATTCGTATACTTCGCTTTGGCGTTGCAATAGTTTATCGGCCAACGGAACACCTACTAGTAGTTTGCCTGTTGTATCCCAGCGATCTCACGCAGCAGTGTATGTCCAAGTACTGCGTAAGGTGTATGTACATTAAGAATTTCCTCCCGAAGTACCACTATTCTTTGTTGATTCGTTCTAATTCAACAAAGAATAGTGGTCACTAGTCAATATCAGTTGATTTAATTATTTACAAGAAATTCAAAGTAATTCAAACATCTGCTGCGCGACTGATCTGAGCTGAAATTGTGCAATAGCCTGAAACATGGCGATAACGGAAACTCATCACTTATTGAGTTAATCTAATTGTATATCTGATATAAAGTACTTTAACACTTTACCAATTTCTTTTCCGTTTCTTCCAATTCTTTCATTTTCTTCTCCAAATTTTCTTCAAGTTCTATGCATCGCTTTTTGGATTCATCCTGCAAATATTTAAACACGCTGGATTCAATCCATCCCAATATTCCATCATCATCAACGATTATCAGATGTTTTCGACTATCACTCTTTGAATCTTAAATCTGTATAAGGAAAATTCCTCCGTTCATTTTTCTTGTACGATGATATCTAAAAGGTCATACTCTTTGATTTGATGAAAAAAAAAATCGCGAAAGTTTCAACTTACTTCTCTTTTTCGACTTTCTTCTACTTCGTGCATCATTTCCTGCTCAATCTGTGAACGTAATCTAGATTCCAGGTCTGCACGTGCCTTAGCAACGCGTTCCTGAACCAAAGATTCCAGATCAGCTACTCTTGCGCTAACCTACAATGAATATATTTCAGATTTAAAAAAAAAGGAGAGGCTGACTTTTTTTGTTCAGAAAACTTGCAAATTTTGCAGTGCAATATAGTGGAATAACCATCATTTCAAAATAAAATTTTGAAGGAAAAAAATCCGATGGTTCCAGATAGCTGAGCAAAGTATGCAAACTTTCTGAAATGGAAGCATGTTAATTGCAAAATTAAATCTAATTTTAAAAAATACCATTGATATGGTCGGACTCCATAAATGAATCCTTCCAGCTAATTAGCGGCCGCAAGGTGCATACACAAAGACAGCCTTTCTCCATTCTTCAATATTCTTTTTTTGTGTGACACCCTAACACAATGTTAAACGTAGCATAAACTAACTTATTAAGAACCCGAACTATAAATAAAAAACCGGGAGTGTTATATCCAAAACAAAGACTTGGCGAAAACAAAAAGAATTTATTTCAACTCCATTTTTTGAAATTCCCAAAACTCAAATTCTTTCACTCCTAAACTGACATCAAAAAATAAATTTGCAACAAGTATTTCTCACAAACCAGTTATTTTCCCATGGATTTATAAAGGAAATATATTTGATTTTAATAATCTCATAGAAACATATGCAAATCATCCTTATTTTACTGAATACAGTCAACATTAAAAAAAAAAAATTACTTGAAGGCTGCATATGGCCATGGAAATTTGAGTTGCAATATCACTAATTTAAGGCCAAAATTTTAAGAGTAAATCAGATGCAATTCCTTGATAATAAATAATAATCGACAACTAAAACTACCGCAGTAATAATTAAATGAAAATCGGAACCTTTGCTGACAACGACATGAATAAAAATTTCTAAACATCTTATGAGCAGAATGTGGAAAAAATATTACCTGCTCAGTAACTCGTGCATCCAACCATTCTTTAGCCGCCTGACTTAACTGTGATGCATCAAATTTTACACCAGTTCCTAATTCGCTTACTAATGCTCCTAGTGATGTAGATGGTGAATTTGAACTATTTCTGAAAAAAAAATTGAATATTTTCCAAATGAAATAATAAGAATATATAACACTTTCAACTGCCATCAGAAACAATCTATTTCAGATCAAAATAGCTTGATAAAAATGAATTTTCTGTCCCATCTTACATTTCACTCCATAACATGCAATGCATTGAATGTTTTTCTCAATCTTCCCTAATGGCGGGGTTCTCAATCTATAATTCGTAAAAATAGAATTCACATAAACCGTCCTTTAATCGCCATAGTTCAATTGTTCAAAACTTTTCAAACTTTTGATTTCCTTTATAAATTCAATGGAAAAATAATCAACACAGCCAATTTTCAATGCGAAGCATCAACTCTCACCAAAGGAAAGCGATAAATTTTAAGTGTAAAAAGTGGAATATTTGTTTACCCAACTTTCACTTAAGTTACTGACTCATACTTAGACTTAAATTATATGCTTTAAAAAAAACCCAAATTATTGATGCCTCACATCAATTCGATTAAGTGTACTTACCCGCGTTTTTCTCTTTTCAATAGTGTCTCGATTTCATTATCAGACGCGGAATGATCCGAATCACGTCTTCGTCGACGATCCTTATCTTTACGATAGCGCCTATCACGATCGCGACGCTCATCACGAGAGCGAGAACGTGAACGACGCCTACGATCACGCGATCTACTACGAGGCATTATTTTCTGGCTGCAATAATAATTTAATTGGTTAATTCCAACAATGTTTTCAGCAAATTTATTTCGGTCGAACATTCAAGCAGTTGCTGGTACAAACCCCTCCCATTCACATTTTCAAAAACCACAGCTAATAAAAGCACGGTGTTAAATTTAACAATCCACAACGAAGCTCAACCACTTACTTTCAACGAGAAATTTTACACTGGACAAATTACTAATTACTCGATTTTAAAATATCGCCTGCAGCAAACACCCCTGTCCTAAGTGGAATAAAAAGCTTATACGGGACTAATCTATATGCTACTGACCTGCGGTCAACAGCAGCCTGGTAATCGCTTCTTTGGTAACTTGTGGAGAGACTACGATAAGTAATTCACATCATTTACGGAGGGAATATGAAGTAATGCATGTCATGTGAAGCTGATATATTCATTTCATCTTTACCACCAAGTAGATAAGTATTAAACTGCTTGTCTGACCGACGGCGGTTGATAAAAAACAGAAAGAAAAAAATAAATTGATTTTTTATAAATTGTAGGAATACTGGAGTAAAGACTGAATTGGTAAAGAATCATCAAGTAATTTATCTCCGAACCAACAAGATTTGAATTAATGACTTAAAGTAAATTAGAAAATTATTCGACAAAAAATTTTTAGCATCAATTCTCGAATTGATACTAAAAATCCTGTCCCAATAAATGACTGATTCGGGATAATACAAGTTTTTAGTTAAAGTAGTCTCGACAAACTTCTGACTGAAGTAACCCCGACAAAGTCAAATTATTAATATGCGTCGTTTTACTCGCCTTCTTTTTGAGATCTACAATTTGAGAATATGATCTAATATCTACAGTATGAATATTCAAAAAAATGATATGATGCAATAATTCAGCGAATTCGCAAATTCCGAAATCTCGCGAGGAAGAGAATACTTCGGGATGTGGAAAATACAAATTTTCTGATGTCACTTAATTCGTGAATCCCACCTCTGATAACCATCCAGTAATCATCAGAACAACTGGAAATTTCAGTTACCCCGCCAACAGCGGGACTACCAGTGAATTTAACAAACGCAGTAGCGAACTCCGATCAAATATCTAATCCCACCCAATACTGTAGTACTTGACCTATATCCTAAATCACGCACTCCGAGATGCTATCTGTAAATTGCAGCTCTCTTCCGATTTGAATTCAAGTCAAAATTATCAATGATAGGTTTAGTGATGATTTTTTTGACGAGTATTAATTATATTTTGGAGATAACTCATTTATTTAATAACTCTAAACTTAAATTATTCTAAACAACTTTAGATTGCTGACGAGATTGATTCCTCATTTAATGGACCGTATTTAGCTGGATTTTTCAATTAATGAATCTCTTGACTTATCGGTTGCATTCTCATATTCTCCTGATTTATCGATCCCACTTTTTTTTCATTTCAAATTTATTTAAATTACGAAAAAAGAAAAAATGAAACTTCGAAGTTATTCAGTAAAAATCAAATATTTACACAATTCCATATATATTTTTACACAAATACATTCACGTAGCCCACACACGCAAGCATTCACAAACATATTTACATACTAACTTACAACGTACGCTGAGAATCTCAGTCACGTAAAGAATCAACTTCTGAATCCTTCGATTGTAGCACAATTTAAATAACAGGTGGCAGAGGTGTCAACTGACAATCATAAATGTGAAATCAGATACGCTCTTCACAATATTTAAATTTGCAATTTCGATATCAACAAAAAGGTGAGAAAATCTTTCATTAACAAAAGTTTGTTAATTAATTTTTAACTATTTCCGGGGAAATCCAAATCATTTGTCCAAACTTTAATCTCTTGTTAAGCCGTAATTTCAGTTTGTTCTCAGTATATTTGATTCTATCACATTCATATTTTTCTGCCTCATCTATTATCCTGCAATTTTTCAAAATTAATTGTTACATTTGTAGATTAAAATTTAAAAGTAACACAAAAAAACTTAAAATTAACACATTTATAGATTAAAATTTAAAATTAAATTTAAAATTAACACATCATAATACGTATATCATATTCAGAAAATCGAGTTATTATTCTAAAAATGAAGAGATTTATGAAGAATAATTTCGAATTATTCAGTATAGAAGGATGAAATTTGAATTAACTTCCCGAAATATCACTTTTTATATTTCTGTAAAATTGACATATGAAGAATAGTTTCAATTTATTCAAATTATTTGATTGAAAAATGTTTATTGTTGATGTTATTTCACTTAAAATACCGACCCAAATTTCATTTTTAAGTTCTCGAAAAATCACTTTTACTTTCTGCAAAATTGACGCGTGACGAGTAATTTCAACTTAACTTAAATTAGTTGTTCAAAAATTTTGATTTTATCATTTCACTTAAAATATCGATGCAAATTTCAAGTTTTTTTTGTTGTACTGTGGAAAAAAGAATGGATAAGTTTTTGAGCATATTGGTTGAACCCATCACTAGGAGCATAATCATATCACAACGATTCAAACGACTGAAACTGACGACAGCTGACGATTTGATGATAAAGCTTTTGCTGTTATTGTTTTGTTATTGGAAGAGAAAAGAAGGCAGCTGAAAACAGTGTGAAATCCTTCTAGAAGTCTTGTAGGCCGAATTTTTATAACACTTTTCGTTAGATGCCATCATAGTTGTTCCGTCTTTTCTTTTATGCAAAAACTTCTTACTTTCCATTTGTTTGTCAATAATTGAATCCAACAAGTAATTTGGTTAACGTTGTTGATACATAGAGGAAAGGAGAGGGAATGAAAATTGCTTGTTGAATAATTCATATATTTTGATTAGCCTTTCTCACCTTCGCTTAGCATTTTTGTTATACGAGAAAGTCTTCCTACTTTCTTCATCTTATTTATTAACTGCTTTTTTTCTCTTTTTTTTTTCAGAATCCTCAGAATTTCGCAACATAATAATTAGAAAATAAACATTTCGATAAAATTTTAAACTTTTAGTTTTTCATGATTTTAAAATTCAGAAACGAAAGCCTTTTTTTTCGTCCTTAATTTCTAAAATGAAAAAAAATTAACAACAAAATAATGAAATTCAGAAAATCTTATTTTGTAACATGCAAATATATCAATAATAAGTCTGATAAAAAGAAAATGCTAAATTCAATTTTGCTTTACTTCAATCAGAATTTTCAGATTTTAATTTTCAACTTTAATCATTTTCCTATTGGAATGAAAAATGTGGGAAAGTATGCTTTTTTTGGAGAATTTTTTTTTTTGAGTATTAATCTGTATTTATAAAAAAGAATAAAGTAGATTTCCTAGTCGAATCTCGCCAATTATTTCTGTAATCAATAAATATGTATGTTAAATTGGCCTTTGCATAAGAATACGTACCTTAAGTTAACTTGAAGTTATTGACAAAAATTTTAATTGATTTATTTTAATGCACTTAGAAGAAGTTTTAGTACATACGAAAGTTTTAGTACACATATTTTGCAACCTCAGTTCCAATTTTTTTTGGAGAATACGAACTTCTAAAAGTTTGTTTCCTGTCCATAAAGTTTTATTGTAAAAAAAATTGAAGTTTTCTTGCTGGGTTATATGAAATTTAAACATACAACTGAGAAAGCAATCGATTAAAACTGAAGTTGTTTTGAAATTCGTTACAAAATTTTGTGAAAGAACTTCGCTTATTTCTGTCTGTCAGTAATGAATTAAAACGGACGCGAAGTTTTTCAAAGCAAATCGAATTGGACAAAAACAAAATGGGCCTATGGAGAAACAATTTTTTTTTGTGCTGAAAAATGCATTATCTTCATCAATAAAAATGTAAATCTCTGCTATTCATTTCCACACAGCGTTTCAAGTTCTTCACCGATTGATTGCAAATTTTGATGCAACGTTGCATTCGAATTGGCGCGTGTTTTATTGTACAGATAAGGCACGTATTTAACAACTTTCGGAGATTTAAGATTTTGAACAAACATTCACATTTTTATTTATATGGACTAGCTGAACAGAGCAACACTTCGCATAGCCAGGTCCAGCTAGTTTTTAATAAAATTATTCGAATTTACACCATTTCGTTCGAAAATTTTCTATTATGCAACCTCTATTGTGCGTCCATCTTTTGAAGAGAAATGACAAACTCTAAAGAGAAGTCGGAAGAATGAAATGTCAAAAAACTTTTCTTTTTCAAAAAGCTTTTCTTCTCTTTATATTAAGGAATAATATGTGGAAATAATTTTACGAATCATTTAAACAGATAGTTAAATTGCAATATTTGTTTATTTTTTCAATGTGAATATAATCATAAGAGGAAAGGAAAGGAAGGAAGGAAGGAATAGAAAGATTTGACAGGAAGAAGGGAATAGAGGTGTGTTATATTCGAGAGGCCGTGATATGTCAAAAACAGTGGGAAAGTTTGAGTACTTTCATCAAATCCTTTGGCTTTTTTTTCCGGTATGCATTTTAATCATTGTTAAGAGGGTACTTTCGGGCCTTTTATGCCTCTTTGCACATATGGGCCTCAATTTAAGGCCTTGTCCTTAAGTTGCACACTATTTGCGTGCCAAACAGGATTAGTATGCTTAATTGGCGTCAAATCATGTCCATTTTTGCATCATTTCTGCTTTTTCGACATTTTTTGCATTAACTTTTTGCACAAGTGCATATATCCGTTCCATTGAACTTCGTTTTTTTTTGATTTTAGTTACTAGCAGAAAATTAAATCTTTGTAACTGAGATATTTTTCATCTATTATCCTAATGGAATTTAATTAATTTACGCTGCTGTTTTTGGAAACGAAATTTAGAAAATTTAATTTACTTTGTTTTGGTCAGGAATTTCATAAACGAAATTGAAAGTGTTGCATAACTTGTCGGTTTAAAAATGAAATAAATGTGTGCATATTTTCCCACAGAATGAATAAAATTATACATATATATTTTCTCCTATATGATTTGTTTATAAATCTTCAACAAAAAGAAAATTTTATTTTAACTTTTAAAAAAAGTGAATCTTCTATGCCATCTAAATCTTCAACAAAAAGTAATTTATTTCAGTTTTTCAAAAATAAGAAAGATTAGCTTACGTTTGTTAGTCTTATGATTGAAGATGGATCTCTTTAGCAGGACAGATTGAGTGTATTGGTAATCTTTGAATCCTTTTCAAACGATTGCGGTTAAATTCTCATTTATCTCAAGTTTATTAAACTAATCTAACATTATTTCTATTACTTATCCTATCAATGTATCATTCCGCTTATTTTAGAAGGAAAAAAAGATTAATCTTTTTCCTACTTTAGTTCTAGTTTCGAATTCAAATTCTCCAAAAAAATAAGATGGAACCAAAAATTTCAGTTTCACTTTCAAATGATAATTAAAAAAATACCATCTCGCAGATTTTGAATTTCAAATGGTGATTAATTTCTTTTTCCTCCATAAAGGAAAAAAAATGAAATTTTAAAATAATTATTTGTAATAATAACTTCGTATGTTGTAGAATGGACTATATCTAACCTAACGGAATACTTAGATTAAATGTATTTATTTCCATAGAATCGGCTTTATTTCTGTAGAGAAGCATATTTGGGCTATTTGAATTGATAAAATCTGCTAATTATTTTGCTGTATGTTTTCGAAAATTGGGATGAAAAATATAGATTCGAGAGTTATGCACCATAAAATTTGCTATTATAACTGAAGTTTTTACGTCACTCATGCATCCACATATCTATTGAATATCGATTAGATTGATATTTTTGCAGCTTAAAATTCATCACTTACAAATGTACGAATTGACAAATTGTGTACATTATCACAAATATTACAACAATTATCATAATGTAAATTAAATAAACCATAGGAATAATAATAAGCAAATTTTTGAAAACATTTGAAAAATAATTAGAATATTTAAATTTGATGTTGCTGCTACCAGTGGTAATAGTTTGCTTTTTATAAAATTAGATTGCTATATTATCCCCCTGTTGATTTGCAAATTTATTGAGAGATTTGAGCTATTAATATCTTATTATCGTTAATATTATTTATTTCTATCCTGTGTCTTGTTACCTTCATAATATGTAACTTGATCGTTGAGCTTCAACTTAATTATTTTCACATTTATTATTTTTACTTTTTGCCATTGATATATTTTTCTTCTTCTAAAATAAATTTGCATAAATTTCTCCCGCAATTATTGCGTAAAATTTTGCTTTATAAATAGCTATGGATTTCTTCGATTGATTCCTCCAACGAATCAAACATTGTTTGATGTTTGATTGCTTGTTTGTCTTAATTTTATTAGCTGTTTTTGCATGATAATTTGATTCAAATATAAACTTTATTATATTGTGCTCATTGATTCGGCTATAGCAAGCAAGAATCAAAGCAAAGCTTAAATTTAACATTTATTCGAACTTTGAAAATATGCAGCCATTAAGTTTGCACTTCAAATCCAAATCCTCAAGCTTGAACATTATTTTAAAATTCAACCGCATTTTCAATTAAATCAATAGTGGTACTTTATATTTTCAAATACTATCACTTGAAAATATAAAGTACCAATATTGAACAGATTTAAACAAATAATCTAATTCGATTATAATTCCGTGAAAAGCAGTTTTTTTTTAAGTACCTTTAAAAAAAGGCTTGTCAGAGCGAATAATAAATTAGTGATACCTATTTGATACGAAAATTATAAGAAAATGATTCAATTTTAATAATGTACATAATGCTTTTTTGAAATTACTGGTCATATTTGATTATTATCAGGGTAGTAATGGTTGATTAATACTTATTTACTGCTTAGAATTGCAATCTTAAAGTTTTTGATTTCAAAAAAAAAGATTAAAAGTTGTAATATATCAGAGTACAAGTTGCAACAAATATTCTGGTGAATCACACAAAAAGTTTTAGCGATATTTAATTGTTAAGATATCGCAAGAAATTATTCGTCAGTTAGAAATTGACGAATCCAGAAATTTCGATATCTAAATCGTTGATATTTAAATCATTTTATTAATTTTTAGCCATGTTCAAAATATTGCTTGATTCGAAGCTCTCTCAAAACGAAGTCTTATAAAATAAAACAAAAATTAAAAGAAAAAAAAAGAAAAACGCAAAATTTACTCCGTATTTGCTATCATTTTCAAGAGCCGTTATCCGTACTCAAAAGCAAAAAAAACCGAGCACTTGAGTCAGGTGTGAAGAAATCAATTGTCAGTTCAAAAAACACACAACAAACTTTAAGCCTTGTAAACTTCGAGTGTTTAAACTATTAATCAACCACTTTAAGTTCCTTCGGTTGTGAAAATATTCAAGAAATCATAAGTAATGATTAGAAAATTGATGTAGAATTAAATATACATATTTCAAGTATATTTCGAACTTTTGAATTTATAATTCTTAAGCGAAATTATTTTTTGAATATTTGCAACATTTGCTGACAAATTTCTTTAAATATCTTTCTAAAAAAAAAAGTCGATTTTTTTTTTGTTTGAAATTTAACTCTTATATTAAAATATTTTATGGAAATTAACCAATTCTCGGTTGCTTTCTTGACATCATGAAAAGATTACAACATGTGAGCCAACTGGGAGAAGAAAAGAGAAATGAAGAAAAGTTAAGCTGAAAAGATGATCTGGTGAGGCTCAAGTTCGTCACCTGTTCAAATGACCTCGCATTTTTCCAGCCCTTCAAATCGTTTCAAATTTCAAAAATTATTAACGAAGCAAAAAAAAAGTGGAAAAAAAAAAGTGAAAATTATCAATGCGAATGCATATTCATTTATATATTTTCATTATTACTTTCCAATATATGTCACATCAGTCGACGAACATTATTTGCACATATTCTCGAGCCTTTTATTGCAAAAGTGCCATTATTTAACTAATTTTTCTCCAACGAAACTAACATTGTTTTGGTTTTTTTTTAGGGATTGAATGGATAGGACATATATTAGATTAAAAAAGCTTTCAAGTATTTTACTTAAAATCAAGAATTTTAATGCATTTAACCGAACTATTGATTTATCAATTTTATATCATCATTTCATCTATCACTCTTAAGAAAATCCTCATCAGTGAATTTTTTTTTATAATTATCTATAAAAATAATCATTTCGCAAATTATGCATCCATTAAGAGTAAATGTGTTATTGATGAATTTTAAAGAGTTTTTTTGCTAAATTTTATCATCGATAAATAAAATCAATCTGGCATGCAGAAACCAGTATCGATGATGCGTTTTTTTTTATTGCAGGAGTAAATGATAAATAATCTTTTAAGTGATAATTTCGATGAACTTTAAATGATAATTTGACACAAAGTAAATAATAAGTGTAAAAAGTAAATGTGTTATTATGAATTTTAAAGACGTTAATTTGCATCTTTTGATTGTTGCGCTATTCTTCTCTGCAATTTTTTAATCAATCAATTAAAATATCAAACGAAATATTACTGATCAACTTGGCATTGATCAAATTTTGATGTGTTAGTAATTCAAAATCAATCTTTTCAATTTTTAAGATTGTTATTAAATGTGTTGTATAAATTTAAATAATCCTTTAAATGATAATTTTGATAATCTAAACGATAAATTTGATACTTAAAATGATAATTTTAATGGTAAACGTAATTAATAATTGTAAATGTTTTCTTGTAAAGTAAATGTGTTATTATGAATTTGGTTAGAATTTTTTCAAAAAGTAAAAATAAATATTTTCTCTCTGCCTGTTCTTTTTTTCTTTTTTTTTTTTCTTTTTTTTGTGAATCTGACATGCAAAAAAATAAAATCGAGTAAAATGGTGATTCGAGCTATAATTATTCGAATATAGATGCCAAATGTCAGCAACATTTCGTTCTATTTTTTAATTGATTGCTTAGAAAATTGCAGAATAGAATTGCGCGACAATCAAAAGATAAAAATTAACGTACACAAACTGGCATCGATGATAAAAATTGGCAAACAAATTCTTTAAAGTTCATAATAACATATTTATTTTGCAAGAGATCACTTATATTTATCATTTTCGTTTTCTATCATTTATTTCTTATCACTATTATTTTTATCATTTATCGCTGTTGTCATTTTTTTTCGACGCATATTATTAATAATTAAAATAAATTTTATATATATTGTAAAATATATAAAATTCTTCTTTTTCAGATCCTATTATTGTGAGAGCCGAAAACTTACGATACTAAGCAAACTTGAAAACAATGCGAAAAATTAGTACTCTAATTAGATGACAGTGACGATAAAGTTAAAAAAAAAATTGGAATATTTTTATTATTATCAAAGTGATTTAAAGTAACATGTTGAATTCATGAAAGTCTTAAAATGTTTCTCCAAAACTAAAAATAGACCAAAATCAACAATGAAACTGAGCGAACAAAAAAAAAAAAAAAAAAAAAAAAATGCGGTAGAAAAAAATAAGCGATTAAAAACCAGTTTTCAAAATATTCCTTATAATAACAAAATGCTTTTATTTGAAATAAAAAACTTAGAACTTTCAACTTGGTGGTCTTTTCAATTCTATTCCATTTCCAAATTTATGTGATGCATACGTAACAAGTTGCAGTAATTTTGATCAAATATTTTTCGTTTCGTTTATTTCGAATAATACTTTCCTATTTGTCGCTTATCACATAGTTTTTGATTTCCATTTCTTAAATATAAATATTTTAGGACGGCACATTATTATTCAAAAAATTCGAGAAGGGATCTGTCATATTATTTTTAAATAAAATGAATTTTTGATGATGATTGCTTGATACCGAAAGAGATGGACATTGCTCTACATTTCTTGACATTTGTCACTTTATTCCTCAAGGTAGAATTAATCATTTCCTACCGCTTTTTATTGCAGAACAAATAATCATTCTTGGAATAATCTTTCTCGACTTCAACAGTTGATAAATAAGTATTTGGTTTATCAAATGATAATGACCAGAGTGATTTTAACAATAATGATAATTCTTGGTTCTTGTAAAGACATTCGAAAAGTTTATAAAGCGAAGTAACAATATTTAAAAATTCAAAAATTAGTAAAATGATTATTTCTAAAATGTTTTTAAGTTCAATAAAAATCATGTAAGAATCTTTTTCTAATATCACTAGATTTTTACCAGCGAAGCAATCTGAATATTACAGCCAGTTGTAAATCAGCGTATAACACTGCACGATGGATCGCCATTATTTGGTCATGAAGTATATGGTGAAAATGGAAAGTTAGTTACGGAATTTCTCGGGATACCATTCGCCGAACCACCGATTGGACAATTAAGGTTTCGAAAACCAAAACCGAAGCAACCATGGCGAACGCCACTTAATGCTACGATGATGCCAAATGCTTGCATGCAGGCGCTTATTTTTAATTAATTAAAGAAATTTGATGCTAAATTTAAATGAATTCTGTGTTAATCTCAATTATACATTCTGAAGTCGCCAATATCGTCTAGAATCTAATTTTAAGTTAATTTCCTTTATTGTCATTTTCTAAAATATTGCAGAATAGCGAATGTAATCAAAATATTTAAGTACAAAATTTTTACGGATTCTTTTGCTTATTTTATCGATCAATAATATTTAATATGAAGAATTTTCGAAAATCAAAACTATATTCTATAAATAGTACTGTAATGCTTTTTAAAAATAGAGATTTTATAAAGTTTGGATTAGAAGAGATGAAAATAACCGGCTGATTTCAGAGTATGGATACGTATTTCGGTGATTTTCAAGGAGCAACAATGTGGAATAGTAATGTGCCCGTATCCGAAGATTGCCTATACCTCAATATAGTTGTACCAGGACAAATTAATCGAAAAGCTCGATTACCGGTTATGGTTTGGATATATGGTGGAGGTTTTTGGTCTGGATGCATATCATTGGATGTTTATGATCCAAAAATTTTAACTAGGCTAGTTTCGAAGAATTCTTTTGCCAAAGTATTTTAGGATGAATATTATATTATAATCAATCTCTCTATGCTTCATATATCTCACTGTTTCACGTGATATCTTGCCATTTATTTTTTAATCAAGTCGAAGTAAACAAGCTGTTTCGTTTCTGTAATTAAAATTTGTATATTTGGAAGTGTATTTAAAAGTTTACAAAGACACCCATCTTAAACCATTGTTTGAAACAGTGAAATAATAGTAATACGAATTTGAAATATATATTGCATAATTCGCTAAATTTGTTTAAATTTGGAAAATATAAATGAATATAATTTACATTAGGAGAAGAATATTGTAAAATAAACCAGCGAGAACAAAATAAGTCGGAGAAATTAGATTGAAAATTGAAAAGTTAAACAGAAATTTTTTTTTAGCGAAGAGAATGTGATATTTGTGGCAATGAATTATCGTGTCAGCGTTTTCGGCTTTCTGTATATGGGTCGAGAAGAAGCACCTGGTAATATGGGGTTATGGGATCAACTTCTTGCATTGAAATGGGTTTGTATAGATATTCGCTGATTTTATTGCTTTCTCAGGTGATAATCATCACTCTTGAAAAATTTTCAGATTTAGCAAATGCTTCTTACTTCAAAAATTTCTAGATATTCATAAAAAGTTATCAGTAATATCTTGAAAAGTTTGGAAGAATTTTTAGAAATGAGGTTCAAGTCAATAAGTTCTTTAAATGATTCTTTTAAATGGCGAATGCGCTTTTTATTTTACAAATATCAATGTTATCAATATGGGAGAGCATTTGAACTAAAACTGTATCACTCCATATTTATGCCAAATAAAACGCAGTATTTCTGTTGTTTGCAGTTTGAAGAAGTAAATTTTAATTTTTGCTTGGAATTAAAATATCTCATTGCAGATTCGAAAGAATATCGATTTGTTCGGAGGAGATCCTTATCAAGTGACACTATTTGGTGAAAGTGCTGGTGCAGCGGCAGTTTCAATGCATCTATTAAGTCCAAAAAGTTCACCATATTTTCAACGAGCAATCATTCAAAGCGGAAGTGTCACAGCACCGTGGGCAACAGAAACTAAGTATTCATGCAATTTTTTGAAAATGATCTCTTAAAAATTCTCTTTTACCTTTTGGAAATCATTGTTCGATGATTATTCGCAGCGATGTCCAATTTGCATCTAATCCTTTAGGGAAGTAGCGATCGCACGATCAGTTATTTTATACGACGATATGAGATGCGGGAATATGTCAAAAGATCCTCAGAGTTGGGATCTTGACAAGGTTATGGCTTCAGCATAAAAAAAAAAAATAAAATAGAATAAAATAAAATAAAATAAAATAAAATAAAATGAACGAAAAAACATTCACAGATTCCGATTTTTATAAAATTTAGCAAAAATTCCTACTCAGAGACAAAAATAGCAGAATGATTTATGATTGTGTATTTTCATTCACAAACTAGCTGGACCTGGCCGCTTTTCGCATCTACATTTTTTTTTTACGCTTCGTGTGTCCGGCTCCAGCTAGTCTATATGAATAAAAATGTAAATGTTCGTTTGTTCAAATTCTAAATCTCCGGAAATTCTTAAACTATCGACTATTCGAATGCAACATTGTATCAAAATTACAACCAATCGGTGAAGAACTTGATAAGTTATGTGTAAAGTTACATTTTTTTTGAAAAATGTGCAAATAGTTTCTTTCCCCAACTTTATTGATTCAGGTATTACGATGTCTATTAAATGCGCCAGCAGAAGCGATCCGTGATTCGGAATGGGCACCTGTGATGGAATTCGCTGATTTTCCTTGGGTTCCGGTAATTGACGGTGATTTCTTGACCGAACAACCGACAACATCACTCAAACGAGGCAATTTCAAAGTTGCAGAATTACTCATTGGCTCAAATTTAGAAGAAGCAATTTATTTCATTGTTTATCAATTGGGTGTAAGTATAACAAATATTTGCATTTGTAATGGTACTTCCAAAAAATGATAGATTACTGTAGCGAAATCAATTATATGATATGAAAGTCGGAAAATACTTTCTTCTATGGTTAACGGTATCAAAATTATCATTACTGTTATATCTGGTGTTTATTGACATCACTAATATCATTAAATGGATTATTGATCGTTAAAAATACTTCTTAATTAAACAGATAAAGACCAAAGAAAGACTAACATTTATAATATGTTTCGTTTTTTTTTTGTTCCTTAAATGGATGTTTATTTTATATGAATTTGATTCAAACTATAAAAGATAACTTGCTATGAACAATTTATCATTAATTGTTATCGATGAAATGTCTTTATCAGAATTTACCCCAAAATTTATAGGATATTTTTCCACCGAAAGATTTCTTCATAAAGAACGACTTTGTGACAAATCGCGAGAAATGGTTGCATAGCATATCGAATTTATTACCCCGTCAAATGCTGAAAGCTCCATTAGCGCTAGCATCAATTATTCATGAATATGAACCTGCTGATTTACCGATCAAGCCATATGATTGGATCAATTCATTGGATAAAATGCTCGGTGATTTGCAATTCACGTGTAATAGCAACGAAATTGCATTAGCCAATAGTATGCACGGAGGTAAGTAAGGATTCTTGCAGTTTTTAAGCATACCTTCTCGAAATTTTGCCAACCATAAGAAAGCAATTCTGCAATTAAACATAAATTGTAATTCACATTTTACTTTCGTTCCTTCAATTTTTTTAAAATTCCAGGCGATACTTATTATTATTACTTTACGCATCGCTCAACCCAACAAACTTGGCCCAAATGGATGGGTGTCGTACATGGATATGAAATTAATTTCGTATTTGGTGAACCACTGAATATGAAAAAATTTGCATATACCAAGGAAGAGCAAGAATTGAGTATGAGATTCATGCGATATTGGGCTAACTTTGCCCGTACCGGGTACCTAACTTTTTTTAGTATCAGTGGATATCTCTAATGTTTTCCTTAGAAAGTAGTTCGTTTGCAAATAGCAATGTAATACTAATAAATTAAAAAGCAAATTTTATGAAGTTTACTGAATTACTAAGCACAGAAATTAGTTCCATAAAAATTTGAAAAAATAGTGATAAATTTCTTTTAAATTAATTTTAATAAGTTTTAAAAAACTAACGAATAGTTTTTTAAAATGAAATCTTGATTCCTTTTCTTACTAAAAAAGTTTATTATTTTATCAGAAATCCGAACAAAAATCCGGATGGAACGTATACATCAGATGTATGGCCATTATATACGCAGTCAAGTATGGAATATATGAATTTAACTGTTGAATCAGATTATTATGCTGGTGCATCACGTATTGGTACTGGGCCAAGAAGGAAACAATGCTCGTTCTGGAAAAAAATTCTACCAAATTTGATGGCTGCCGTAGGTTAAACTTTTAAAATTCTGTTTTTCGGTTTTTTTTTTTCTTTTCTTTTTTCAAATTTCGGTTTTTATCTGAAATAGTATTCGAAGTACTTAAAGTAAAATATTATAAGCAATAAATATTACAAACCGGCTGGACTCTGTTATGTTTCGCTAGCCGGTTCAGATAGTTTATTTTGAACAAATAAAAATGTTAATAATCGTTTGCTTAAAATCGTAAATTTACAAAAGTTCTTAAATGCGCTCTAATTCGAATGCTACGTTGTATGAAAATTTCAAATCAATCGGTAAAAAACTTGGAAATTTTTGTGGAAATGAACAATGAACATTTATACTTTTATTTATATAAATTTTGAATTTCAAACAAAATTCGCAACGATGGATTCATTCATTGATCCCGATTTCTATTGCAACAATTCATATAATTATCATTTGCTTTCTTTGCAGCTGATACGGGAGATCAAGTGATGCGTTGGAAGCAGGAAATGAATCGTTGGGAGAATGAATACATTGTTGATTGGCAACTTCACTTCGAACAATACAAAAAATATCAAGCATATCGATATGCTGATTCAGAAAATGGTCAGTGTTAAGCAAGATTCGATTTATGAAGAACTGGTCATTTTCATTCTACTTCATTTCCTCATATATCCGAAAAAGGAAGATGAAAGGAAGATGCGATAGGTGGGATGCAGATATCTTAAGTTACTTAAATTTGTAAAAACTGTTTACAGACAAAGTTAGTTCTCATTCGCATTCTAGAAATTATTAACACAAAATTCTAGGATGAGAATGAGAATTAGAATAAGAATGAATGGGAATAAAATTCTTCTTCCTTTCGGAATCTTTTTATTTCGCTACTAACACATTCCAAACGAGAGTGCATCTGCCCCAGTTTGTTTTTGTCAATTATACTTGAACATTTGACAAAATGCTAATTTATTATATAATCATTGAACATCTGATGTTTAGTTCAAATATTGTGGAAGGAAAGATATAATTAATCCTCAATGTATTGATAATTTAATCATATCACTTTATGAGACGAGCTCAAATTTTCTGTATTGAAAAAAAATGAAAAAATTACAGGATAAAAGAGGATAATTTTTACTTGAGAAAATTTTAAATCTTATAAATAAAGTGAAAATGTGTTGCAAAGGAAATTGTTTGTTGGTCTTTTCTGAATTATACTTTTTTTTAGAAATGCGGAAACTTTCGTGTTTCTCAACTACTATGTTAATTTTTAAGCTTTTCGAAATGAAAGAAAAAAATGATGTCTAGCTTCGTTTTCTTTTTGATGCATGAAATAATCTATTTCCTTAAAACTAATCTACAAAAATGCGTGCAAGAAATGTGATAATTTACATTTGAATATCATTAATAACTAGTTAAATATTAAGTATTATTATTGCTATTGTTACCAGTAAATTACTAGTATTACTATACTCTTTAATAATTTGTATTTTTTCGTTCCATTGTTTTTGTCTCATATATTTCTTGATCAACTTATAAATAATTCTGATTTGTTTATCCTTCTTTGACTATATATTCTCTTTTTGAACAGGAAGGAAGATATTATGTTTACGATAATATAATTTGATAAGTTAATAGAAAGACATAAGTGATGCAATTAATTGAATCTAAATATGAATTATGTTACTTCTTGTAAACTGAACCGTATTTCAGAATGGTTATATTTTGCAAATTGATTTAAAGCTAAAATGTGTAATTTACAATAATCTCGCTTACAGTATGACGATTATGGTGATATGATAGAGTTACAGTACTGGACAATGGCATTCTTTCCGTGTTTCATTTTCTGGAATTTGCAGTTATTTACTGAGAGGATTTCACTTGGTGTTCAGTTTCTTTTTTTTTAGATGTGTTTAATTTTGTTTAAAAGCACTTCCAAATATTATTATAGAGTTAATACTGTATATTTCGGGTCCTTACTAGACTTTTTTCTTTTCTGATCGAATCGTTCTAGAATGATATTTAGCAATAAAATATATTTTGTGAAGAATGTCATATTGAAGAATGATCATTTCCCTTTTCTCATCAAAAACAGATTAAAATTATAAAGCTAATTTGTAACTAAATAATTGTATGTTCAGCTGCCGTAGATAATAGCAGTGTTAGAGATCTCCATATTTATTATGGTTGCTTCCAGCGTTAGATTTGCAGTTTGCAAATTCATTGCTTCCTTCTGCATTTCATCTAAGCACGATAATCGCCTTCTTACGAAACACTTGAATGAAATTAGTTATTTCGAAAAAGATAAAAATATTAAATGATGATAAACTTACGTAAGTTTCAAACTTCAAATGTTTCAGCTGAATGCTATTGGATAGTACAAATAACATATAGCAATATTTACTATTAATTAGCCGATTAAATTAATGAACAAAAAATAAAAGTAAAAAAAAAAAATAGCACCGTAGTGGCAAGTATCTTCTTCCTCTTAAATAGAGCAAAAATAGTTAAAATGATATTTTTTTCTTTTGTGAAGAAAAATTTTAATAACGAGACACCCAACAAGCACATATCAACGAAAAAGATGGCAGAAATAGAAGAGAAAAGGTAGTTTATATAAAAGCATATTTAATGTATCACAAACCATGAAAGATAGAACTAGAACAAAATGTGTCAATTCTCACTTTAATATAGCTGTATTTCAGATTTATTTGAAATCTTCCATCAATAGATTGAAAATCGAGAAAATTTTTTTTTGCTGAACAAAAAATTTTGGAATTCATTTTTTATAAATTTTAAAACTGTTTCGAGTTTAGAAAAAAGCTGCAGAAAATAATTTAACAGAAAAATTCTAATTTAATCTAATTAAATTATTAAACTAAAGGCAGTGTAAAAATACTTCGAAAGATAAAATTTTTTTAAAATAATTTTACATAAATAACATTAAAAAGGAAAGTACTATTGGCAGCATTATATAAATTAAGCAGTGTTCGTTTGTTGATATTTGTTGCTGTATCCCTCCGGATAGAAGTCACAATTGCGCTTTTTTTTTCCTGAATGCTATTGCTTGTAACCAAAACGGCTCGAATCTGTAGCCTTTATGCACACTTGACACCGGGAGACCCGTGTTCGTAAACTTCCCGATTTCAGTGTTTCACTTTCTGGGATCTGAAATTTATATCATTTTTTCAAAGAATAATTTCAATTTTTCAATTTCTTTTGAATTATGATAAAAAAAAAGAAAAAAAAATCAATACCCTGAATTGTTGGTCGTCTTCAATTGTTGTAAGCCAAAAACTGAATTTATTGGCAAAATAATGGCAGCTACCTCGAGCACCGTTGCATTCAATGAATGGTGTTGCTCGAAAATCTTCAAGGCAAGAGCCAGGTGAGCTAAAAGATTTTTTGCATTTACTGATCAATAAATTAATATCTTTGTCAAAAGTACGCAGTGATAAGTTTGTAAATCAAATCTATGTAGAGCACACTATCGTATTTTATAATTCTTAGAAAATATTAATAATGCACAATTATTAGGAAATATTAATAAATTTCAATGACATAAGAAATAAAAAGTAAAATGATGGCCAACAGTTTTCAAAGTAAATAGTATAGATCGATAAAAGCTTAAGGTTGCTTAAGTCTGCAAAAAGTTACAAATATATTAACTTTATTCGGCTATAGCTTTCCTAAATTCGAAATAATTAATGATAAATGGAGAAAATATTACCTTAGAGATTGGCCACCACCTTCTGCCCCAGCACCGGTATGCATAGCAAATGAGTAACCAATCCAAAGTGAATTCCATCCATTTGGACAATTTGGTATTTGTATAGTTTGAGAGTGAACCGCAATGACATTCGCTGGTGCTTCACATACAGCACATCTGCAAATTAGTAACACTTATCTTGCAAATATCAGTTAGTATTTTGAATTGAAAAATTAAATAGCTCTTAAAATTAGCTAAAAAATAGTCCAAGTAAATTTTCAAAACTGAATTATTTAATCGAACAGATAATGAACCGAAAATTTCAGCAAACATTTGTATTTCATAAATTCATTATAGAAAAAAATAAGAATTCTCATAAATATGATGTTAATTTTTAAATATGTACACAGAACCGTAATACTATTACCTTGATATATACGGTTCGATACCCTGCTCATTAACAGGCATCATTGGTATTGGAGCTGTTGTTGATAACCAGTATGATTTGTCGTTACGAGATGCATAATTACAGACGTTATTGAAGTCGCAGAACAAAAATGGCATCGTTGAAAACCTCGTCAAACATGAACCCGCATGACCTGAAATGCTCCACTTCCGTTATACTTCCAAATATCAGATCAAAAATTATGAAAGGCTTATTTAAATTAGGCAATTTTGATATGAATAAATTATTTATAATGCACAATAATTGATCCATCAAATGATTTCATTTCTTTTTATTAATTACAGAAAGTCCTTTTTCTTTTCGTTTCCACTTTTAAGAATTTTAGCAAAAATAGTGAAAAGATAAGATCGTCATTTATATTTATCGGAAAAGACTAAAATACGTTTAGCACAAATATATTAAGTAATCAAAGTATTGCACTGTTAAAATATTTCTCACATGATTCAGCACTCAAGATGAATATAAATGAGTGTTACGATACCAATTTAATTCTCATTTTTGCTTGTGACTGCCAAGCTTTATCTTCAGTAGTAAATACCAGAAGCTTATTCACATACAAATGCTTCTGGTCTTATAATCTGACTTATGTACAATGATGGGAATATGGTAAAGAAACGCCCACTACAAAAAGGACTGTTATCATCTAGAGAAGAAGAATTTTCTGGAAGAAGTGATTTGTGTAAGCGGCGAGCTGTACTCCTTCATTTTTCATCTAACATATGTTCATCATCAACCAATCTCCCAAAAAATATCCCCATTATTCTGTCAAAAATATCTCAACTACCAATAATTAAGAGAGGAATTCTATATTCCAACTGTCGAGCGATATTCTTGTTAGCTAGCATTTGCTAATTTGACATCAATGAACTTTCCATCATAAATACTATTTTTTGAATAATACAGCTAAACAAGAAAATCACATTTTTTCACGACATATATATATTAGTGATAAGTGTATGTTTAATGTGTCACTTAAAAGAGTTCCATAAGATTCTTTTATAATGGCACGATGTCATTATATTGTATGGAAAGAATTCTAAAATTAATAATTTAATAACTAATTTAACAATTCAATAACAATAATTTCTTCCATCAATTCGATAGAATATTGATTTGAAGAATTACCTACCTAGATCTTGATTATGTGATTTTTCATTGCCCTCGATGTACAACAGTGAATAGCCATCCCATAGTTTCTGCTGTCCTTGTGGACACTGAGGTATTTCAGTTGTTTGACTATGTTTGACAAGTAAGAAACCATCTCTGTATGCTGGTCCTGGTGCACCTGGTGGTCCGCTTATTCCTGGAAGTCCTGGTGGTCCTGGTGTACCTTCTACACCTGGAAAGCCGGGCAAACCAGCTGCACCTTTTTCACCAGGTAAGCCAGGCAATCCTGGAAAACCATCTGCTCCTTTCAATCCTGGTGGTCCTGGTGGCCCTGAAATCAGCTATCTCATACACCATACGTGAAATAATTAAATTGTGGCTTATTTTATGAATGAATTCTAAGTTTCAGATTAAATTCTTGGAGACGGATTTCTGAATTTAATCACGAATAATGTTGACTAACCGCTTGGTCCTGGCAAACCATCCAGACCAGGAAGTCCTTTTTCACCTCGAATACCAGGTAACCCTATTGGTCCTTGATCACCTTTCTCACCACGCAATGTTAACGGTTCAGCTCCTGGAGGACCCATTGGTCCTGGTTCACCAATCTTGCCTGGTGCACCTACTCGACCTGGTGGTCCGGGATAACCACTGTCACCTTTTGGACCTGGTAATCCTGCTATTCCTGGTTGTCCTGGCAAGCCAGCTTCGCCTTTCGCTCCTGGGAATCCAGGGAGACCTGGTTCGCCTATAAAACAGAATTCTTCAGAAGAGTTCTAAATCAAATCTGAAATTTAAAAAATTACAAATCTTAAATGTTTAGCAGTTTGTAACGCAATTATTATTATTTATTTTAGTGTTATTGTGCGATCTTCTCACACAGATAATGAATCAGTTTTTAGTATTCGATTTAATTGCCTAGATTCATAAAACGCAAGAACAAACCTTTCGATCCTGGTAAACCCGGAAAACCAGGTGGACCTGGGACACCGGCTAGTCCAGCATCACCTTTTGGACCTGGCATGCCCGGTAATCCAGCTATACCTGGTGGTCCAGGAATTCCATCTTTCGCACGCAGACCCGGTAGTCCCGGTAATCCTGGTTCCCCTTTGGCTCCTGGGATTCCAGGTAATCCAGCATCTCCTTTCGCGCCTGGTGTTCCAGGATACCCTGGCAACCCTGGTTCACCTTTCACTCCTGGTAATCCAGGAAGACCATCTTTACCAGGAAAGCCTGGTGCTCCAACATTACCTTTGGGCCCAGCAACTGAAGCACCTGAAGTGAATTTTTTTGTGAGATCGTAACATTAATAATAAGAAACTAAGATTAATATTTTAAAGATTATAGGTTCTATTCTGGAGAGTGCAATCATTCCTGTGAACTGAGATTTTTAATAAGTAATGAAAAAACTTACCAGGTAATCCAGGTAAGCCAGGCAAACCAGCTTCACCTTTCTGTCCAGGTAATCCAGGAAATCCATCTTTTCCAGGTCTCCCTTCTATTCCATCATCACCTTTGATTCCTGGTAAACCTGGCAGTCCGTCTTTTCCCGGAAATCCTGGCAATCCTTTTGCACCTGGGAAGCCAGGAGCACCTATATTGCCCTTGGGACCAGGAGGGCCTATCGGGCCTTGCAATCCTGGAAATCCAGGTTCTCCTTTTTGCCCTGGAAGACCGTCCAGACCGCGATCACCAGGTGCTCCAGGTATTCCGGGACTTCCTTTGTCACCCCGAATACCAGGTACGCCCATTTTACCCGGCAAACCGGGTGCTCCAGGGATTCCAGCTTGACCTGGAAAACCTGCTTCACCTTTCTGCCCCGGTAAGCCTGGTAATCCATCTTGTCCTGGAAGTCCTGGAGCTCCAGGAAGACCCTGTAAATGATGAGATTCATAATTACGGGATGTTTTTTTTCATAACGTATTACAAAACCGCCATAAATATTGTAAACATTGTAAAATTAAAAGGCTTTTAGAAGTAATAAAATTTTTAAGAAATTTGTTCTTACCGCTTCGCCCTTAAGTCCTGGGAATCCTGGTGCACCGTCAAGTCCTTTTTGCCCAGGTGCTCCTGGTCTTCCTTGTTTCCCAGGCAAACCTGGAATACCCTTTTCTCCCGGCAGTCCTGGTGCACCAAATCCTGGTTTTCCGGGTTCACCCTTTATTCCTGGCAATCCTGGTAATCCAGGTGGTCCTATAAAAAAAGAATTATCATTTTTGGCGTCCTAAACCTTTTTTTTTCTTTTATTTTTTTTTTTTTGATACCATTATTCATTTTCTATCTTAAAATTTTTTCCTTATTTTTGATAATTAATTTAATCCAATATCAAGAGATTGCGAATCAAAAATTATTTTGTGCTTCTAATAAGCTCTGAAACATCGATTTCTATTAATGGCAAACCTTGAGGTCCTCGTAAACCTGGTGCCCCAGGTAATCCAGCATCTCCTTTTGCTCCATCTCTTGCTGCAGGTCCAGGTTCACCTTTTTCTCCTGGAAGTCCATTGAAGCCACGATCACCTTTTGCACCCGGGAAACCAGGAGCACCATCTTTACCAGGTGCACCAGGGAGACCTGACGCACCTTTCATTCCTGGAAGACCAGGCAGACCAGATAATCCTCGTTCACCTTTAGCTCCAGGGGCTCCCGGTAAACCTGGTAATCCTGCGTCGCCTGAAATAGTTTCATTTTTGCAAATGGTGAAGGATATGGTTTAGAAAACGTATATAAATTGCTGGATATACACTATTCATTATATACTTTAAACACATTTCAAAAGTTTTTTTTTTCATGCATGAAGAAGGAAAAAAGATAATACATAATACATACCTTTTGCACCTGGTATTCCTGGAAGGCCTGCCTGTCCTTTTTGTCCTGGAAATCCTGGTTGTCCGGATGCCCCTGGAAGACCAGGAGCTCCAGGAAGTCCTGCATCACCCTTCAGTCCAGCAACTCCTGGCAAACCCGGTAATCCATCTTCACCTTTTTGTCCAGGGAAACCTGGGGCTCCCGTTATACCAGGTGGTCCTTGTGGACCTTCCGCTCCTAAAATAAAATATTTATAATTCTTATACAAATTTTTTTGTTTTCCTTATTACCAATAGCATCTATTATTCTAAAAATTTGGAGAATCTGAGCATTTCATATAAAGCTTACCTGGAAGTCCGGGAAATCCGGTCTCTCCTTTTTGACCAGGTAAACCAACAAGTCCAGGTGCACCTGGAAGACCAGTATCTCCTTTTAATCCTGGCAAACCTGGCAAACCGCGTGGTCCTTCAGGACCTGGAAGTCCTGGTGCTCCTGGAAAACCATCGTTCCCTTTCAATCCAGGAAATCCAGGAGGACCTGGTGGTCCTGTCGCCGACACTCCCGGTTCCCCTTTCACTCCTGGCAATCCTGGAGATCCTGGATATCCCGCTTCTCCTTTTTGACCTTGCAAACCAGGTAAACCAGGTTTCCCTGAAATTTAAAATTTAATGAAATGAAGTTGAATTCATTTAAGTTTTTGATATTTTTTTTCCATACTCTTAAAGTTTAAAATTTTTTTGTTTTCTAAGACAAGTTTGCACATCGGAGAAAAAAAAAAAAACAATACAAAGATTAAATTGCTCACCAGCATTTCCTTTCGGACCAGGTAATCCAGGTAGACCGACGATACCTGGCGGTCCTGGCAAACCTGCATCACCTTTTGGACCTGGCAAACCTGGAAGTCCTCGGGCACCATCTTTTCCCGGTGCACCAGGATAACCTGAATCACCTTTTGGACCCGGCAATCCTGGTAATCCGTCTTTTCCTGGAGGTCCTGGTCTCAATTGAGATTCAGCTACTGGTGGTCCCATTGGTCCAACAGGTCCTTGAGCGCCCGGCACACCAGGTAAACCCGCTTCACCTTTCTGACCCGGAAGTCCTGGCAATCCTGGCGCACCATAACCTGGGGCTCCTTTCAATCCTGGAAGACCTGGAATTCCATCTTTGCCAGGTTTTCCTGTCAATCCTGGAAAACCCGGTTCACCCTGCAATATTTCAAATCATTCTGCCATTTTTTCGTTTGCAAAAACAAATTAAATTAATGAATTAAAGAAATAAATTGAAGAATTTAATAAATTTCAATTTCAAATTGTGAATTTTAAATTTGAAACATTGTAATATCGTGCAGACCTTTGGTCCCGGTATTCCAGGCAATCCTGGCAAACCAGGTGATCCAACTTTTCCTGGTGATCCCATTTGTCCAGGTAAACCTGGAAAACCAGCTTCACCTTTTTGCCCTGGATATCCTGGTGGTCCAGGCCGAAGTATCATATGTGTTGGTTCGCCTTTCTGCCCTGGCAAACCAGGAATACCGTCCTTTCCTGGTGGTCCTGGTGGACCAGGTCTTCCTGGTGCACCAGCCAAACCGTCATCTCCAGGAGGACCTTGGGCACCTTGCAATCCCGGTAGTCCTCTTTCACCTTGCGGTCCCGGTAAGCCTGGATAACCACTACTACCTGAAAAAATGTAACGCTAGTAACGGGGAGGGAAGAAGTACAATCTGCATTTACTATTTTCTATCCATCTTTTGCTTTATTCCATATCAACTTTTTTTAAGTAACAATCTTTTAGGCTCTCAATCAATTTCTTTCATTGATCGTACCTTCCTGAACAGAACTTCCATGAGGATAATCTGGAAAATTTTAAAATATTTATCATGCGGTGATTTCTTTTATCAATCGATAATTTCAATAATTAGAAACTACCTTTTTCTCCTTTCATTCCAGGAACACAAGTCAAACATGATCCACCACGTTCACCCTTTTGTCCAGGTAAACCAGGCAAACCTGGAGCACCGTCTCGTCCATCATAACCTTTGGGCCCCGGTGGTCCTCGCAGTCCTGGTGGACCAGGAAGTCCATTCAACGAATCACCAGGTGGACCTGAATTATAGATTTTTATAAGATCAAATTTCAGTACTTTGTTATAATATCTAAAAAATAGTAATTTACCTCGAACACCTGGTAATCCCATCTCTCCTTTTCTTCCGGGCAAACCATCCAAACCAGGTCTTCCATCTTTACCTGGTAAACCAGGAATACTTTTTCCATCCATACCACGTGGTCCTGGTTCTCCTTTGGGTCCTCGTGGTCCAGGTAATCCTGGTGGTCCAGGCACACCAGGAGCACCTGGAATACCAGCGTCACCTGCAAAATAGACAAAGTTAAGAAACTTGTTATACTGCATTACAAAGAAATATGTTAGTAATCATATTTAATAATATTATTCACCTTTTATTCCTTTTGTTCCTGGTAGTCCTTCTAAACCAGGCAATCCTGGAAGTCCAGGCCCGCCTGGTGGTCCTTGAGGACCGGGTGGTCCAGGTGGTCCGGGATGACCATCAACGCCTGGTGGACCAGGTTGTCCTTCTCGTCCCGGTGAACCGGGTGGTCCTGGTCGCCCATCCGCAAAGTCACCGCCCTGCAATCATCGTAATTCACAGGAAATATTTTCTTATATTAGTAAATGCTAAATTTTTTTCTTTTTATATTGCGAAAAATGACGGAATATCTGTTTTATCACATTAATATGAACAGGCTTGTTTTCGAAAGTCTCCGATAAATCATCAGTTTCGTTCAAAAAAATTCTTATCACATCTTAGTTTTGCATGGCAGCATGAACATTTACAAACATGAAACTTCGAAGATTTTGAATATTGATTTAAATACCTACTCCTGGTGGTCCTGGTGGACCTCGAATTCCTTTCATTCCATCTCGACCTGGAAATCCTGGTTCACCCTTTTGACCAGGTAGACCAGGTACACCCGGAAGACCATCCAAGCCACGATCTCCTTTGAAACCTGGTGGACCTGGTAAACCAGGTCGTCCTTCTTTGCCCTACAAATGATTGTAAACATTCAAAACACCTTAATCTCTTTCACAAATTTATTAATGTCAAGCAAAATTTAATTTAGAGTCTTACATAATTTTATAATTACTGATCTTTTGATCTCTTAATCCAAAAATTTAGATGAAAAAAAAAATTGTTTAACAACAAAAGGAAAGTGAATAAAAATAAATATGTTTCAGCCAGTGAATTATAAAACATCAATCTGCTAACTTCTGCTGGTTAATCTTTTACTGGACTTGAACCATTACAAAGACTTACTCGTGGTCCTGCGGGTCCAGATAATCCTTTTTCACCTTTCATTCCAGGGAAACCGGGCTGTCCTGGTGCACCAGAATTCCCCGGATATCCACGTGCTCCGGGTTCTCCAGGTTCTCCCTAAAAGAAAGATACATTGTTTTAATCGAAATAAAATATTATTCTGGAAAGTAATGAGTTTTAATTGAAAGATTTTTTTTTAAAAAAAGCTGTTAGGTTGGCATAAAGTAGACAAATAAGAATCCATCGACGAAAGTTGCATGCACTTTCATTTCATTTTGATTTAAATTTAATAAATCCATTGAAGTAAATATTTTTTTTCTTTTCTTGCTATCATTTATACCGATTTTCGAAGTGTTTCTTATTAAAAAAATGATATATTAACTTCTGAATCTTCAAATATTTTTAGGATAAGAACCGTAGCTACTTGAATGTTGCGTAGATGGAAAATTTTTTTTAATTGTTAGCAAGTCAAATTAGCATCCAACATTTTTACGAAACGAATCTGTAAATGAGTTTAAATTTTTTGCTGTTTATATGGTTAGCTAATAATTAAGATGAAGCTATAGCAAGCAGATAGTAGTAAGCTTTAAACGACAAGTTCTGTATTTCGATAGGCAAGCAATGAAAATAAGTTCTAAATCAGTTAAGGAATTATGAGAAATTCCAAAATGATAAGACTTTTATATGAGATCAGTCGCTTATCTGCTTCAATTTTATGTCATTGTTTATGAATAGTAACATTCCTCTTGAAATAGCATCTAATAAAACATCCAATAAAAATTCAGAATCTTATTTGTACTTGCAAAAAGTATCAGTAAGATTCTAAATTTTCTGCAGTCTGCATTTTCATATTTAATCAGTGAATCAAAACATTTATGCGATTCAATGCAGAATTGAATTTTTAAAATAGTCGTTTATTTTTTCAGTTTTACTCAATTCTAAAATTGTATTTTTCGCTTAAAATTTCAAATTATGGCTTATTGTTTTGGAAAATGCTGCTTTTAATGAACAATATACAGAAGAAATGTTCAATTTGCAATTTTCCCTGTGATTTCAACAATTAGCATGTTGAAACACTTAATAAATAAGTCATAATCTTGTTAAAAATTAATTTTTTCCGAAATCTAATTTTTAAAAATTATCCTTTATTAATATATTCGGTAGAAAAATTTTCAAGTTTCCAGTTATTTTAATTTTTTTTTTAATACTAATACCATTTTAATAATATTGCTGCCTTATCTGTCATTCGTCACAAAACATTCGTGATCAATTATCTATGTACGTAAAACATGCGTGAAAACATTGGTGAAAGCACAAATACGCTTACGCCATGTATATACGCGCAATTAAGCGTACTCAGACGTGCGTAGAATCACGCATGGAGCTAATAACCGAATGCATATAAAAGTCTTACGAATGGAAGAGAAAGATTTTCATTTACACACCAAAAGCTCAGCCGATTTTTTTTTTTTTTTTTGCATAACTTTTGAAAATGATATTTTCTGTAAAGTTTTTGGCAATTTTCTAGTTGAGAAAATTTCGTCGCAAATTCGTTTCAAATATTTAAATTAGATCGGCTGATTTATGAGAGAATAGTGTCAAGCTAAGCTTTGCATTCAGGCCCATTCATGGTATGCAAACCTTCTCTCCCTTCATTCCTGGGGAACCCTGCGGACCAATAATTGTACCTTTGGCACCAGTTGATGGCACCGGACCTGGAAGACCTGGTAGACCTCGTGGTCCTTGATCACCCTAAAATACAATGTGTTGTTGTGAAGAAATTGCAAAAAAAACGCACCTTCATACCTTTTTCTCCTGGTGGACCACGTGGCCCTATGATAGAGCCTGAACCAGTGAATTCCCGCGGTCCAGGTGGACCTGGTGGTCCTGGCTGACCAATATCTCCCTAAAGGTATTGTCTCTTCCTGTTTCGATGCAAAAATATGCATCTTAAAAAATACGAAATAACTTCAACATTTGAATGAGAAATTAATGGCTTTGATTTAAAATTTGAAATTGGAGATTTATGATCAAAAAATGATTTAATTCGACCATATGCTTAATAGCCCATATAACTCTAGAAAAACTTGGGAACATACGGGATCTCCTTTTGGTCCTATACTTCCGATACCGGGATTTCCGGGTAAACCAATTTCGCCAGGTGGTCCTCGTGGTCCCTGAATTTCACTTTTTTCATTAAATTGTTAAGCATAGCTACAATTTATATTTCAATAAAATCCCAGAATAGAAAAAACATAATTCATTTTAAAATAATTCACTAGCTCATCTTTAACTAAGAAGAATGATTTTCATTTTTTCCAAACAGTATTTGCCAGTTTCAGGCAGAATTTCCTGCACAATTCATCAGTGTTAATGAAATATTTCAAATATCCAAAAAAGGTACTGACAATAAATAAGTGCTTAACATTTTGCATATTAATACGTGAAACGAAATATTTTAATACTAAATCCTGTTCCAAATAAAATGGATAATTGCTTATAACTAACAGCTGGGCCAATATCACCACGATCGCCTTTTATTCCGGGGAATCCATCTCGACCAGGTGGTCCTGGTAAACCTGGCATGCCTGACATTCCTGGATCACCCTTTAATATAAAATAATTGGTGAAATATGAATCATGGCTCAAATAAATATGCAAAGTAAATGTGCAAGAAAAGTAAATCCATAGAATGTGAGCATTTTGCTATCAATGTGAGCAATTTGCAATTAAAATTTTGATGAAATGAATTTTGAAATTTAATAAAAATAAGCAGTACTTTTTCGCCGGGAGCTCCAGCATATCCGATAGCTGGTTCACCTTTCGGTCCTGGGATGCCTGGTGTGCCTGGGAAACCTGGCAATCCGGGTGGTCCAATTAAACCTGGAATACCGGGAGCTCCATCGGTTCCGTTGCAACCATCCCAACCAGGTGGTCCTGGCGGACCTGGTTCTCCTGGTCGCCCATTTGCACCATCATTTCCCGGAAATCCGGGGACACCAATCAATCCCTACAAAAAATACATTTAATTTATGATTAAATTCAAAAATATGCAAACAGTTTCAATTTTAAAATTTGAATCTTTTGAATTACACCATCAAATTGTTCAATTTTTTTTTTTTTTTCGGATTGTTAATAATGGAACGGTTTTGAAATTCTTAAAATATAAAACGAATGAATAATAACAAATCATTAATGAAATTACTGAAGTGCTTACTAATTGATATAAAATAAACTTACTCGATCACCCTTCATTCCTGGTGGTCCTGGTGGACCTTGTGAACCTTTCTGTCCTTTCGGTCCTGGAAGACCTTCAGGTCCGGGAAATCCTCGTATACCTTGTGTGCCTGGAGGACCTTGAGGACCTGGCATACCCTAAAAAACAATCGGAAAATTAACTCTAGCTTGAATCATTTTTTCAATCGTAACTTATAAAAATTTACGGTTACTTTTGTTAGAATATTCAGATGATAATCTTACAATATCTCCAAACTTGAAACTTACCATACTTCCCTTTTCGCCAACGCAAAAACATCCTCTGTTTGTGCAATCTCGACATGTTGTTTGCTGAAAATGGATTTCAAAAATGACCTTTGATAAATTGTTAAATCTTCTACTTTGATGAATTGAATTTTTAAAGAAATCGGAAGCCATTCTGCAAATGACTAAATGATAATTGATTAAAATGACTAAAATTAAGTCATTGTGTCTAGTAAAGATCGGATTTGATTGATTATATTGCCTAATATATGCAACAGATGGTGAGAAGAGGGTTGCTTTTAAAATTTACTACTGTCGTGCATAATACTACCGGAAAAATCATTTGAAAAATGTTGAAAGTTTGTTGGTTGAGGAACAAAGAGTTATCAGAATATCGGAATAATTCTAAGAATCGATGCAGTCCAATCCTGACATATCAGTCTTTCGAAGGGAAAGAGAGATTAATTACTTCATCCGTTCAAGAAGCATTTAATCTGATCATTAGTTATTCTGATCGCGAAATATTGAACTATTACTGGGCGTAGAATAAACTCAAATGTATAAAATCGTGAGTAATCGTTTTATTTGTACCGTAGCAATATTTTTTTGTACAGTCGCAACCAGAATAGATAATCTTGATCAAAAAGACAAATGAAATGGTATATTACCTATGAAAACGTAAGTTGAAAACATATTTTGTATTTTTCTAACGAAAAACAAGAAATGTAATATTAATTGATTGTTTTTTGATAGTAAGCATTGTGTTAAAAAAAACTTATTGAAAAATGCATTTAAAAAAAAGTCAACCGAAAAAAAAAATAAAAAAAATAAAAAAAAAAAAAAAAACAAAGACAAAAAGAAAGAATCGATGAAGAAATGTGCTAAATGATCTGAGTAAGTTGCAATCAAGCAATTAATATGAAGTTTGAATCGTTTACCTAATAAAGCGAAATTCTAAAATTTCACTGTACCATTAATCTTTATACTACAACTTATAAATGCATATTATTCTATGAATATTGACTTAAGCATCTTTTTGTTTTGACTAAATTATTTTTGAATTTTTTTTTAATTATCAACTTTAGTTTCAAATCTAAAAAAAATTTTTGTTTCAAATCTTTTTTTAAAACTAATTTTTTTTTCACAAATCTATGGTCCAGGATCTATCCAGAAACCAAAATCCAGCTTCAAATTGAGAATCTATAACTCAATAATTATATCGTATCCTTAATATTATTTATGTTGCCTACTGTATTGTCTACCATATAACTTACTGTTTTTTACTGGTATGTGAATATTTGTATTATATATGATGCTTCTATTCCTTTGTGCATATTTTTAAGTAAACATTTATGTGTATCATTGTTTTTTATCATTTTGCTAGCCTTATAAATCAATCTGTACCAAGACATCTGATGCGAACGGTCTGATAAATGAATAGAGCTACGGTGAAGACTGAAGCATCTGTTATTCACCTTCAGAAATAGAAACGGAATTTACTGCTTCATCGCATTTTTCTTTGCCAAAAAGTACATTCGTCTTATAAAATTACATCTTTTCCTTCACATTCACATTCTTTCATTTTTTTTCTCTAACGATTTGCCGAAAATCGCATCAAAATTCACGAAAGAAACCAGCTGTTATCAAAATAACAAATCAGTCCGTAGCGGTTTCGCCGATAATTCCCTAAATCTGTGTGTGTGTGTGTGTGTGTTTCTGGTATTTTAGTTGGCTCTTAAAGTTTGCAACAATTACAAATTAATTAATTATCATTTATTATTTCACTTCCCTATTAATTAGTATGTAATTTATAGGAATATATACCTTCAAAAATTTGCTATTTCAATATCGATAACGAAATTAATTAGATCGAACTCAAAAAAAAAATACAAGTAACTTGATTTTTTGCCTTATTTCTTAGATTCAAAAGATGACACTAAAGTTTTTGTAATTTCTATAAGTAAATTTATTAAAAAATACTTTTAAAAAATTTTTGCTAGTATAAATAAACAAATCAATGATTAATTCTTAACTTAGATATTAAAAAAAATATTAAAATATTAAAAGATATGAAATATTAAGTTAAAAAGAATATTAAAAGATATGAGTGATACGTATATAATTCAATAATCATATTTCTTGATGAAAAGACAAATCACAACAATTCAAAAGACCAGTGAAGGAAGAGCTTCTAATTATTAATGGTAAATTTTAGTAAATGAAATAAACAACGTCCGCTTAGTCTGTTTTTTTCGAAATCAATTAATTTATATAAAAAAAAAAAAAAAGAATGAAGCATTTGAAGTACTCATCGCTCAAAATAATTCGAGTTTAATGAAGGATTTGTTTAATCTTCATTCATCTCATTTTTCTCTTTCTCTGTTTTTTATTTCAATTTCCTAAATCAAAAATTTCTGCAGAAAGAAAAATGAGTTGATTATTCGGATAGAATGAAATTATTTATTTCATCTTTCTCACAGATCACTTTTTATGAGAAAGTAAAATAACCAACTTTATCCGATGGATTTGGTGAAATTTGCTTTACAATATATGTCATTTGTGACCTATTAATGTATGTAAATGTTGAAAAGTTTTCAAATCCAAGAATTACCAGTGAAATTATCTTATTGATATATTTCTATTCTGCTCTTCAGCCTAATAGATACAGTACGAAGTGATTTAATTATTTAAGTTCAAATCGGTAGCATATTGCCATTTGCTAGTAACATTGAATTTGCAACGGTAAAGTTCCGAGTTATTAAATATTAAAATTACAAAATTCATTAGTGGAATTGAAATAATCAGTACGATATTAATTATAATATTTAGAAATCATTAAAATTACATCATTATATTGATAATCTCAGATCCAAGAGCTAAAATTGTTTCTTCTATTGATGTACAAAATTCCTTTGAGAAGATTCAATTTTCGAATTTTTAAAACTTAGGAATCGATCGCTTATGATTTGATGCTTCAAAACAAATATTAACAAAATAAAAAACATTGCATGTATTAAAATTTGACAAACTTCTCAAAATAATTTAAATCAATTGATTCAAATCAATTGATTTAGTTAAAATTGGTTCATAAATGTCGAATTTGAATGTTACACAAATGGTTCACGGTACCAAGAACGAGAACAGTTGTCATCGAAGTGTAGAAGGAAATGATCATTATGAAGATGAATAGTCTCTAAAATATTATCATAGCTTTCCAAGAACTGTTGATTATAATTTTTTTTCGCTAGTTTTTATCGTTTTTGTTTATGTCGTAATAATACTTTCTAGAAATTAATGAAATTTTCTGTAAGTTTAAATTTACATTTCAAGTTTATCCCAGAAATGATCATCAGATAAGTGCTAAATAGTATTCATATGAATATTTCACTAGTGCTGAATATTTACAAAATAAATTTTTGTATTTTAGCAAAGTATTGAAATCATTACTTCTGATTTCTTCAAATGAGTTCACTCAGAGAAACAGGCAGCTTGATTTCATAGTTTCAATTTTTGAAATGCTTCTTTCAAAATATTTAAATCGAAGTAATGATTTTGTCAATGATTTCACTCATTCGAATTCCATTCTTTCGCAATTTTTTTTTTTTTTTTTTTGAAGATATTTCTCTTCTTGATGAAGGGCATTAAGATGAAATTTCTAGTGATCTGGATGAGTTTAAATATTGAAGTTTTAGATAAAGAAACTAAATGTTCTATTTGTCAATTATTAGTGATGCAATTTGCAATAATTGATGTCAGCTCAGCTGTTGTCTTGCTAATCTTCCTGAGCTGCAAGTTTTTATCAAATGACAGTTGGTAGTAAATTACTAAGAAATGCATTAATGATAAGTACAAACAGAAAAAAGTCCGGAAAAAATCTCAAAAAAAAACTAAGAAGAAAAAAAAATTGAAAAACAAAATTCACTTTGTTGATAGATTAAATTTGAAAATTAATAAAATTAACTTTGACCTTGAGTAATAGATTGTATCCATATGGCAACAGTATTAATATTATTTACTTCTTTTTCATAGAAATATTTGTCAAATATATTTCTTTTATTTTAAAACTTCAACTATTTAGCTAACTGTCTAATAAATACAATATTTTCACTAAAAGCTTTTTAATAGTTTTGAGAATTGTTTTTGAGAAAATTCGCTAGAATTAACGCTACAAAGAGTTTAAAAATAGATTAATTACTTCACGAAATATTTCTAAAATTACTTTACAATATTCCTGGTTCACTTTTTATTACTTCTTAAAATATCAACAAAACATACCGAAAGGCTCACAATGCCAATTATCGTTAAGTAAAGTAATGGAGCATATGTGATGGAATAGAATGAAAGTTTTTCAAGTATTATCCCATTAGTTTTCATGATTATATTTCAAAAATTTTCATATTTTTAAACGAGTTTTAACAAAAATTTTTCATCATTTAGCTATATTGATCATATGCAATTTATATATTCATCCGGCATATTTAATAAAATTGAGGAAAAGCAATTTTATTTCTAGCAAAGTTCCAATAAAATTCATTTTCTTTTAAAGAAACTATTTTCTTATGTAACATAAGACGATTTTTACGACTGACATAAGACTATTTTTACGACCAACGACTATATGCGACTAATTTCTTATGACTAGTATCCAAAATCACTTGCTATTTTTTATTTTCATAACTTTCCACTAGCGAAACTATAATTGTTATAAAGGCGAAATTTTCACAGGATCGACGACATTATTGTTTATGGAAAAAAATTTTTCCAGCAATATTCGTGACAAAAAAATATGATAAAAAAAAAATAGAGCGATCATTTGATATGGACATCAATTAAGAATACTACCGTTGTACCGTAAGGTCTCGATTAGACTAAATTGATGAAAATCACCCAAAGCTTTATGGATTCCCCATCTATCATTTTTACTCAATAATAATAATAGAAAAGGCACTGTACTGAATCAGTTATTGGTTTCGATGATTGAAATTTCTTTTTCTAACTCTTAAAGAACTAGAAGACGTTATTGGATGCTCATTTTTAGAAACTGAAATATTAGTCATAAGAATAGTAAGGAAAATAATTTTTTATGGAGCAATGAATTTTGTTCAAACTTTGCTCGGAACAAATTCTATCTTTTATTTTATATACCCATCAAAACCATCCATCAATTTCTTTTTCGCAGAGATGGAACCTTTTGAGACAAAGCATATTCTGCATCATCACTAAAGGCATTGCACATATGTAACATTTTGTGAAAAGAATACCGTAATATTGGGACTGTTCAATAAGGCCAAGAGATATTAATAAATTAGTCCCCTAAAGAGTTAAAAATATTCGAAATTAAAAATGAAAATGAAATAAATGAAAGTAAAATGATGGCCCGTTCTCATTTATTACTGTGCCATGGATGATTCTTCCAACATTTAATGTGAATAATAGTAGAAAAAAGCCCATTCAAAATAACGAACTTTTCATCAGCTTTTACAAATAATTTCTCAATAATATGTTAGAAAAATGGATATTAAAGAAATCATAAAGATAATCTGTTCACTCGAAAAAAAAAAAAATCTGAAATTTCAATTCTTAAAGGAGTTTCCATCAATTCAGAAATGCTTCCAATATTTCTATTTATGTTAAATGCTGAGACATAATTATCATTATTTTGTATATTTCCAAATTTTTGGAAAGACGCTAATAATTTTTTATTGCAAAATTTTCGAATCCAAATATAAGAACGATTCATTACGATTTTAATCATAAAAGATTCATTATGGTTTTAATTATTTAAATCCAAAAACGAAAACAACCTATAAGCAGAAAACAAAAAAATGAAAAACTGAAAAAAAAACTCAACAAAAAAAGTTCACATTAAATGTGTGAATGAAAATCTTTGAGTTTTAAATTACAGGAAATTTTAAGTAATTTCAAATTCTATAGAAAATCAGAACTGAATTTGCTATCAGTTTGAATTCACCTATTATAAAGCAAAAAATAATAGTATTCATTTATCTTATGCAGTATTGATTTAGATTTAGCAATTTAAATTGATAATGATTATTTAAATTTTTCGATTTGAAATGAAATCTTGTAGTTGGTTTCTCTTTCACTCATCAAAAAGACAAAAAACTAATTGAATTGATATACAAAAGCATCCAAAACTAATTCTGATAAATGATTATTTCACTAAAATATATTTTAAAAAAGTTAAAAAAGCTCCAGATAAATTATTGCAGGTTGAAGAAAAACCCGTACAATATTTTATCAATACAAAATGATAGCGTTTTTTGTTTTTTATCTTTTGTTTTTTTTTTTAAACGAAGCGATATAAATAGTGATAACGAATAGTTATTTGTATTCTTTCGCGTCGATTTAAGTTTAAGATAAGTTTATATTTAGCAACTTATAAATCAAAATCTTCTTATTCTTATAAATCGATCATTTCTATCCAACGGAACAGTTATAAGTAATAGCTTGTTCGGGTATTACTAATCATATCAGGCATCAGATGATTTCATTCAGAAACTACTTGATGGTTAGATTATTGACAAATTATGTAATTTATAAGAAAAAAAAAAACACTAACCGCGTCGCCTGTCCGTGTAAGTAATATTGCTACAGTTGCGAACAATAAAGGCCTGTAACAATAATTTTTACAACAAGAAATAATAGTATTTTCAAAACATTTTTTTTCTATTTTTTTTCACAACAAAAAGCTGCAAAATATGTGAAAATTTCAAATTATATTTTAAATTAACCGAAAATTTAATCAATCATATCAGTGATAACAACAATTAATTCATTTAAAAATAACATCTATTTGTTAATTGTTTATTAATGATTTATTTGCTTAACTACTATACTGCAACTTGAAGCTATCGCTTTAGTAATCCATCATGATGTGTCCGATAAAAATATACGGTAGCACAGAGTTCATTGCTCATGCCCAATGCAATAAAAAACAACGAATGGGTGGGTACATTAAATAGCCAATTAGAATGATGGAGCACATGCATGATATCATTACGATATCACTATGGTACGGTAATAAGAGAAATAGGCATCAACACTGTTCTAATTCTTTTAATTGCTATTGACCTCGTTGACCTCATTCCGTATGCACTTTTAGAAGAGGTCGTCCTGCACTCTTTGCTCAAGCATTTAAATTCCAAACAATTTACAACAAACAAACAAGTTTAAATGATTAAATTAGAAGTCAAAATATTTGGAATTTAGTGTGGTTTTTCACTAACAAAATATAACAGATTAAAATCATTTGCATCTCTAAAGCTTTTTCACTACAGTTTATCATCGAAAATATCATCACAGACAAATTACTAATGAATATGTCGATAAGATATCAATATAACCTAAAATGCTTTATTAAAATTTCATGATTTAAATTGCTCGATAATTTTCGAATTAATTTCAGTTTATAAATTAATCGAGTTAATATATTGATAATTGCTAAATTTAGTAAACAACGTCCATTGAATTTACCAATTATCTTTCATCAATTATTAATTTGTCAGTAAAAACATCATTAAATAACAAAATAAAGCTAACATTTGATAAGAATATGTAATACTCACCATAACGGTATCCTGAACCTCGTCCTCATAGCTGATGAGGCGGGTCAGTGAATTTTTTTACGCAAGCAAAAAAGCGTAGAATATGCCACAGAGTTGACCGGATAATTTTGAATTATTGGCTAGGCGGAATATTAACACGTATCCAAGAAATGAACAGTCGTATCAGGAATGCAGCTTTTTTTTTTTTTCGAAATATCTTTCCTTCCTTCTTTCTTTTCGTTTCCCAGTTTCCGAACCACCTTGCAAATTGTCGTGCTGTTCAGCGGAACAATCAATTGGACGTAGCTCAGGACGTAGCCCTGATGATACTGCTACGCCTCAGTAACAAAAATCACTGCTCTAGGCAAAGAAAACATTTTGTTTTATCGTCCGTAAAACATAACAAATTGTGAAAGTTGCTAGAACGATTGCAAAGAAAAAAGAAAAAGGAAAAAAGAAATACGAAAAACTGTCAAATATCCTGAAACATCTGTTCCGCACTTCTCAAATGTCTACTTATTCGCTAATAGCAACTTTTAGATTTTGGATCAGCAAAATTAAATCTGCTTAACTTTTTTTTCTTCCATATGTAATCCTATTTGAATGAATAATTTGAATTTTAAAAACTATTATGATTCAAGAAATAATAATAAATAGTGCTTATCATTTGCTCAAGAGTTAAAAGATACAAATTATGATGACTCAAGTAATAGTGAATAATGGTGAATGAAGCCAATCTTTTGCTCAAAATTTTTGCAAGAAACTTGAAGTACAACCAGAATATTTTGTTGTCTAAAGATTTGTGAAGTGTGAAAATCGTTGACTTTGGAATTAATTCTTCCATTATCGAAAACAAAAGTGACAAACTAATATTAGCAAATGAAAAAGCAATCTTTAGACGAAAAAGCATCACATATCTGCAAATCAGTAAATTTGCTTAAAACTTATCGAATCTGATACTGCTACAAGTAACCATTCCAGAATCATCAATTACAGAATCGACAATTTAAGCGATTAAAAATGATTGGATAAAAAATTTGAAGATACTATTGGTTATGCGACTACTACCAGTTCAGTCAGCGGAAAACAAACAACGAGACAATTTCAAAGTGATCATAGTGACATTCGTCGATTTCCTTAAATGACACACCGTCAAATCTTCCACCTTCCGATCCGATCAAGCAAGTAATATTACAGGCAACTGATGTTAAAGCAAAAGGAGCTACATATCGTTAAATCGCAGCAGTTGAAAGCAGATCAAAATGCATCATCTTCGGCCTGCCCTGCTCTCCTCCTCTTCAACTTCACATCTTCGAATGCTAGTCGTGATGGATTATAAGCTCTCCTTTTCGAACTTTTTCACTTAACGCTTAAATCTAGTCGACGAGATGGCGGAGAAGTTCGGAGGTGGAGCGAATCTAACTGTTCCAGATATTTGCATTTTTCTACTTGCATCTACATACATATGTGTGTGTGTGTGTGTGGTGTGTGTGTGTGTGTGTGTGTGTGTGTGTGTGTACATGTATATGTATGTGAACGCTAACTAAAAACTATAGAATTCAGCATTTTGTAAAAAAAAAAGAAGAGAAAAAGAATTTTATAAATGAGCCTGCCTGTGATATATTTCCGGTATGTTGAATTTGTGTTTGTCTGCATGCAAAAAGATTATGTATTGTGTTCGTTCATGTCTATCATTGATGTTTGAATTATTTTTAATCCATTTATACTTCGAAGATAGAAGAAACGAAATGAAAAATAGTTCGCTTATTTTTTTGACTAAAAAATAGCGAAACAATAATTATTAATGCAAGTTCAGCTGCAAATTGCAAGTAAAATAGTAATGATTCAAAATTTGAAGATAGAATTAAGTGGTTGGTAGATACATATGTTTTCTTCATTCTTCTAATTATTTCTTTCCAAAATTAGCGAATTTTTTTTACGTAAATTTGCTGTTTTTGAATCGATAAGAAATTGATTTCGTCTAATAGAAGACGAATTAATCACTTTATAATTTGAAACAATAATGTTTGAAATAGCTATATCTTAACTTTCACTCAGAGAGAGAAAAAAAATCATGCAAATGCTTTTGTTATCATATCACCATCACAAGCATTTCTTTATCAGTAATGAAACAGTTGTCTATGACAAATTTCTAATTGGTAAAATAGCAAATTCTAAACTTCACGTACTATCGACTCTATCCGCTGACTAATCAAAATGCAACTTTATCCAACTTTAAAATATTATCATCTCATTTTCTCATGCCACCGACATGCCAGAGAAGCAGTACTTCTGTGAGCAATTTGAACTTAAACTTTTTTTCTTAAAGTAAATTCAATGAATAGTACATTAGTAATGATAACAGAACAATGTTTAAAGTAAATTTAATTCGAAAAATTTGTTTTTGAAACTAAAATCGAAATTTATGAAATAAATTTCGTCATAATTTTTTACATTAGGATTTAAACATGATAAATAATCAACTATCAATCATTTTTGTTTATTTATCAATTCCAAGCACGCAGTGAACTGAGATGAATAGTTAAAAATAATCATTAGCTTCTTTTAAGATACTTATGTTTACTCACATCTGATATCATATTACACTAGAAGAAACATTATGCTGGAATGTTCGCATGACTTTCAAATTTAAAGTTCTGAAATGATATTTTAAATCTGAATAAATGATATTATTTATGAAACTAAATGATCAATTTCAGTAGCAATATTACTGAAATAAAAGTAAATTGTATACTGATCGTTTTAACGTTAATTCAAAATTTAATGGTTCAAAATCATTCAATTGAAATATTACCAGAACAAATAATTATTCTATGAAAAAAGTTTGAAAAAAAAATTGAATAATTTTAGTAAATTAACGAATAGTATATTCTAATGCTATCGAATAACAATAATTTACCAATAAAGATAATAAATTAAAACTGCACATGTTAAATATTTCAGCATAAAATCACATGAACTTATCAAACTTGACCAATTTGAATAAATTTTGTAATCTATAAAATGTAATTGAAATGGAACACGCTGAATCGTCAAATTTGCTTTCTATAGCTATTTTTACTAAAGACATTGGATGTATCAAATTTTAATTAATGAAATTAGAAGATGCAACACTTTCTTCATATTTGTTCTTTTCTGAAATGTCTTTTATGCGGGAAAGAATTGAAAGAAAAGAAATAAAATTGTGAAAAAAAAAGTGTAAAAAAGAAAAGCAAAATTGTAAATAAAATTATGAAAGAAATTAAAATTAAAAAATTAGAACTGAGAGAAATGAAATGAAACAAAATAAAATAAAATTGAAAGTGAAAAAATAAAGTTGCAACAATTGTACCTTTTATTTAAAAAAATTTATTTAATAACCATTATCGCTTTTCATTTATTACTTTTCTTTCTTGTTTTTGTTTTTGTTTTTTTTTTTTTTTTTTTGCTTCGAAGAACGAAAAGTAAATTCTCAAATAGATTAATAAATTACTGGATGTTGTTTTATATGAATAGAAACAATAGACCTATTTTCCGTCAAACTTAATTTCTAAAATTTGATCATTGATTTTTAAATTTTTGCGCATTTCATTAATAAGAACTCTTAGCATACTTTATGTATGAACAATGCCTGTCCAAAGATAAATAAATATTTATTGAATTTATTTCTGAAATAACTTGCGAATGAACAAAAAGCTTTAGTTTACCAACTTTAGTTCAGAAACTTTTGGTTCAGAGATTAATTTTCAAATATTTTTGAAAATTTATTTTAATTAACTTTTAAAGTTTCTTTTTTATAAGCAATTTGAACTCATCTTTGGTTTCACTTTTTATTTCTTTTTTTCCACTGTCTTAATATCATAATTCAATGATAATCCAGTGATTTAGTGTAAGGCTTAGAATTACCGATGTTATATCAGTTGCTATCAGATAAGCCTTTAGTGTAATTAGTCATAACAATTAAAATTATCATCTCTCGTCACTTGACCAATTCTTTATTTCATAGTATCTTGTTATGGAAATATAAAGTAGAATGATAGTTAGTGAAAATTTTCAATAACATTGATGTAGGTTAAATTTTTTGTACTTCATTAATATAAAAAAAAAAAAAGAAAAAAAGTGTTCACATTTTTTATTGAAAAAAAATTTTTTTTTTTTGTTTTTTTTTCTGCAAAACAAAAACAAAATTTGTTGTAAAACTTTATAGAAGTGGTTGATTACACCGTGAAAAAGGCTGGTAGAAAGTGTTTGGTTTAAGAGAGAATATAATGATTGACGCAGGAAAGTAAATATGACTAATTCGTTTTGTTGGAAATCTTAAAACATAAAAATTTTCAATAGTATCTTAAAAATTATATCCATAGTGTCTAACCAACACATTGCTAACAGATGTGTGGATAAGTTTGATGATTTATGGAATACTAAGTAAGCAGCAATGAACTTTAGGTAATGACCTGAGGTCAGTAAGGGTCAAAAATAGTAATTGATGATTGTCTTGTTATCAAGTATTTAATTGAAAACTAACATTTAGCAATAAAAGTATCAACTTTTCAAAGGAACAAAGTTGAAGGCCAAAAATAATTCAGTTCTAGCATTGCAAAGTTTATTATATTGTTGTTTTAAAATTTGAGACAATTCAGTAATTTTTGAGTTTTAAACTATTTCAAAATTTTTTTAACTTTTTCCTGTTATATTTGTTTTTTCATAAAATTTCTTTTCAATTTCTTTCCAAGTTTTTGTTCGTATTTTTAATTTCTGATATGTTTTTATACATTAAATTTGAGGGAATTATTATAAGTTTTATTTCAACGTAATAACAGTTTTCATCCTATTAACGTCGTTACTGTCAAATGATATACATAGTGAATTTTTGGCAAAAATTATAAATAAGTGTAAAAAACTTCAACTTTAGGTGTTCAGGTGTAAAAAACTTCAAACTACTATTGTGAGAAAAGGCACCACGTCAAAAATGTTTCATCGAAGCTTTTAACTTTTGTTTACTTATGCTTTCTGCTGAGACAATCGCTTTTTATTCTATTCTTTACATTTTTCAATTGTGAAAGTTAGCACGGAAAAATGATACTTTTAATTAATCGAGCAACGATTGAAATTTGAGAATAGTTTTCGATGTAAAGATATTTCGAAATACTAATTTGTTGATATCTATTTTACAAAAACTAATTGGAAAAATAAACTCCAAGAAGCTTTAAATTAATATCACTGATTGCAAATTGTTTTGCTTTGATTTTTTATTGCGATTTTTCAAAAGTATCGAAAATGAAATCATTTATTTGTTGTATGAAAATTTGGTTTTTTTGAATGTTTTTGCAAGAAAAAAATTTGATTAAAGTAAAATGTTTATTTAAAAGGAATGACAGAGAAAAAAAAACTATCGTTTTTTCTTTTCGAAATGATTATTATTAATGCAGAATTTTGATTTATAAATTTGATTTCTTGAAATGGAATCCGACATATGTAATAAATGATTTTATTTTGGAAATTTCAAACCATTTTACATTTGTTCGTCAATTCGTGTATTCCAATTTGATGTACCACTTGCACTCATATCTTTTTATTTTCTTTAAGCAAAATTAAAAACTAGTTGGCATATCTTCTCATTACGAAACCAAATGTATCGGCATAAATGTATAAGGGAAGCGAAATTTTTAAGTTTCAAGTTAATTTTATTGCAAGTTTTCTCATCTCTAATAACATTAATTTTGTTTTTTTGTACGATAAGATCTGCAAATTCATATATTTCCGGGATTTAAGAACTAGAGAAAAGATGGTGGTTCAGTCAGTCAGCCAGCTAACTGTACTTTGAAATCGAAAACCAAAGTGATCGGATAATTGATTAAGTCGGCAAGCTTTTCCTTCACGATTTTCTATTTTTCCAAGAATTTTTACAACTTCAGCAGTAAAACTTTTTTTTTTTGTCTTCGTTTTCTTCAAAAATCTTTAATTTCCTAGCTGATATATAGCAAAACTTTTTTCTTGTTTTGTTATCGGTTGTTGTGGAGAAAAACAAAAATCTTTAAAATATATTTCATTCAAAAACAAAAACTAAGCCAGAACGAATTAAAAAAATTCTTATGGAATTGAAAATTTCTCGATAAATATTGAAAGAACAAGATCAGTTCACTTTAGCCTATCAATCCTTATTTGTATATTTATTCTTTACCTATATAGATTAATTAATTAACCACTCAGAAATGATGATTGTTTTGATTCCAGAAGCATCTGTGTGGTGATTATGACAACTGCTTTTCTAATACATTATTCGATTTCTTTATGATAAATCTTTCAAATTTTATGATTTAAAATTGCAATATTAATTTTTTCATATTTATTGAGCTTTTTTATCGATTGCATTTTAAAATATTCCAGTTTTTCTTTCGCACTAAAATTAAAAATATTGCATGATTAAAATACAAAAAAATATCCGTAACAGTAAAAAAATATTAAATTTATATTTCCAAAATGACCAGACAATAATCGAAAAAAAAAAAAATTTTGTATCATTCGAATTTGAAATACTAAACATGTTAAATTACTGTTAACTCTTTTGAACGTATTAATTGAATATCCCAAAGTTCTACTCTTTCGTTGCATCAAAAACTCCAGCACCTGTTCATTTCGAGCACTGATCTTCAAATTTCACTCAAAAAACAAACGATAAACGTTAAGCTAGACATTACTAATAAGAAAAATATCCAAACTAATTGGACTTTATCTTTTTTTTTTCTTTTTTTTTGCATGAAATGATTTGTTACGCAGAATTCAGTGCTCGAAAATGTCGTAGAGATTTTTATCATTGTGAATAATTTTTGCAAGAGCGGAAATCTGTTGCATTCCTTTTCATTTCCAACATCTGGAAGTAAGATTTTGTTGATTCGAAAAAAAAAATCATGACTTACTCGTACATCCGAAGTTAGTCTCTTAAAAATCTTGTCATAAAAAATGAATCTGAACAAAATTAACTTTTTGCATGGATATAATATATATATACAATAATCGAAGATAACGACATGATGCATTATTTGCAATATATCTATGCGCCTCAGACAGTGATAATAAACTAAAATATACTGTAATATTGCAATTTGCGAGGGAACAGATTATACTTTCAGTTGCCTTATCATTTTCATTATCAACTTTAATTAGTCTTTTGGAAATGAAAGATATTTATTGCATAAAAATCAAAAGCTTAATTGCTCCTTCATCATACTACTTCTATGGAATCTTTTCGAGCACTGCAAAATATTTTCCCAACATTACTTCAATGAAATATCCGTAAATAAATGCAATAATGATTGGATCAGCAAGTTATTACAAAAACGAAATGTTGGAAAAATCTATGGAAAATCAGTTGCATTGCGGATGATTCAATGCGTTTTTTGTCAGTTTTCTTCCCGCTCAATTCGGGATATTATAATTTCGACGATCTGTATAGGATGATACCATTCATTTTCATACTACAAAAAATTTCTGTCATTTTTTATATACTTCAAACGACTGTTTCAGATGGTATTTTCTGGTAATAAATTACCGATGGTTAGACATCACAAAAATGCACGGACAAAAGGAAGCAATTACAAGTCAGATATCGCGGATAGCAAATTTCCCTCAGAATAATGTTGCTGGTTGATATTTGAAATAATAAATGATACTTACTTCGTACATCTATATTACACCATACATTTCGTTACTGATAAAAAAGCATTAAAAGTGCTTCCGTGTACCACATCTTCTGAAAATTATCTTCGGAAATTATTTTCCAAAAACTAACAAATCTATTGAGTTCGAATTGATAGATATTCTAATCTTGTGCGAATTTTATGTCGAGAAAATCTTCGAAAAGATCATAAGGTGTAAACGCCATCCTTCACTTCCTAACTATGCTAATATATGACATGTGATAAAATAGAAATGAAAATGGAGTATTACTGAGGAAATGATATTTTTGCATGAAGGAAAATTTTGTTCACTGTAAAAAAAAAAAAAAAAAAAAAAAAAAGAAACTCAATGAACCTTTTTTTTTCAAACGAAAGGTACTGAAGTGAGGATTTTTATTTCCCGTATCAAAAGCAGTTTAAATAATCAAAAATTCCGCCATTAAAAGACACGAAAATTATTTGAAAACAAAATATCATATAAATGAGATCAATAAAAAGATATGATAAAAGAAACAGTAATCACTCCTTCCGAAATCTGGACGGTAGATAATGTTCTTCTTCCTTCCAATTCGTTTCTTTTTCTCCTTTTTCCTGCTTTTCCTTCTCACGTATTGCTTTCCACATTTCTATATCACGCCAATCAGCTTTTTCGAAATCAGGTCTGGGATTGTGTGTCGGGAGAGGTGGAATTTCTTTCTTTGGTTTTCCGAAATTGAAATGTTCATTACCACCATAGATTTCCTCTTCCTGAAAGTACAGATGTGTTAAAAGGAAAAGAAACATAATTTGGATTCACAAATTTCTTCATACAATAAAATAAGAATAAATAAAACAGTCAAAAGCATAGAAAGAACGACAAGAATATACAAATGAATAACCTAATTAAGAAGAAGCAAGAATAAATAACTATAAGAAAATTTGAAATAAACCATTGGAAACTTAAGTCTAATAAAAGTATTACCTTAACAGGTCCTAAATCAATTAATTTTTTCTGATTATTCCAAGACTCATCATCCCCAATCTTCTTCTCCAGCTCCAATTGTTCTTCTTCAAGTTTACGCTTGCGCCGTTTTTCCTCTTTTTTGGCTTTCTTTGTTTCTTTCTTTAATCGCCTCTGCTCTTTTTTCAATTTCTTTTCCAAAGCTTTATCCACTTTCAGAACACCATCCTACAGAATGGGTAAAGCAATTGGAAAACGAAAATGATCATTTCAAAGTTAAAATAGAAAATTGTGAAATATCCATAAAAAAACAAAAAGGATTATCATCATGTTGCTAAAGATGAAAGTTATGGAAGTTTCATCAAAAAAGACTATGTATGATGCGCATATTTTTAATGCAGTCCACCGCTAATTGTCCTATCACTTCAAGCATAGTAAAAAAAACCGTAAACAACGTATGTTCATATATGAAATAATATATTTGTATGAAATATGAAATGAAATCATAAATGGTACATTTTTTTATCATACTTTATCTGCTAATAGTACTTTGAAAAAAAAAAAAAAAAGGAAGAAAAAAACTAACCTCATCAACTGCTCCCTTCTTCTTCAGCATATCAACTGGATCTACATCATCCTCCATTTCATCTACTTAAGCAAAATTAATTAGGAATAGAAAAAAAAAGGTTTAATGACCAGATTTCAATCTTCAATATTTAGATAAAGATGTAAGTTTCAGGTTCAATATATATATACATATATTGCTTTCAGCTACAAAATAATGGACAAACCTCGATCTACAGCAATTGGTTTCGGAGCGCAACCTTCTTCCCAAATTCGTCGTGTTTCTTCATCGATATTTTCATGATATTTCGGAACTTTGTATTCTTCCACATGATTTAAGCGTATAATTCGTTTTAACAGCTGTATATATATATATATATATATATATATATATATATATATATATATATATATATATATATATATATATATATATAAGCTTAGTACTTTATTAATAAGAAAATAATAGTTTTCCAATTAAAAAAACATATTTTAAATCCAATTTTCAAAAACGCTAATTTTTATAGCAAACCTTAATTCCATTGAAATTATCAACAGCTAAAATAGTTGATCTTTGATCCTCATAACAAACAAATGCAAAGCCTCGTGATTTCCCTGTTTTAGAATCCCGAATCAAATTGATGTTCACGATTTCACCATATCTGAAAAATGTTCATATCTTACACTTTGCGCATTCATTTTGCAGTTCAGTCAGTTCTACTAGGAAAATATGCAACAATTGCCTATACCATAAGATAGCAGAATAACTGAAAAAATAGAAAAAAATATATACAATTGAATAACGTTTCCAATATGGTCTTTACGCTTAATGATAAAAAATGGAGCAAAATGATCACGAATATTTTTGAAATATATTTTCACCAAACAATTTTTTTTTAAATTTTTTGTTTTGTTTTTTCTAAGGAATACATCCAACAAGAACTCTACACTCGAGTCTAATGCAGTGCATTTATAAGCATTTATTTTACTATTAATATAATTTTATCGTCAGAATTTCTTGTTACTTTCAAATTAATATATGTGAACTACTACTGAAACAAATAAACTCTGTTCCTTGCAAACAGAACATAAAATACTCACTAACTCGCATAATGATTCTTAAAAAAAATAAAAATCAGACGAAGAAAATATGTCATTTCACACAGATACAGAAAAAGTAAAAGCAAATTAATTAGAAAAAGCAATAAATGGTATGGAGAATTAAAAAATATAAAGAAATTCTGATTATTAAGAAACGCTTAATATATCATTTTCACTGTATGGACAGTTTAAACTATTTTATTTCCACTCAGCAGTCACATATTCAAGTTGAAATTACAAAAAATTTTCTGTGAAAGATCTTATAAAAATTTTTTGAGGTAATGACACTGAAGAAGGTCCTGATAAAAATAGAAAGATAATAAGTTGCTTTATTTATAATGTGATAATTCACAGTATGCTGATAAAATTTGAAGCAAATGATTTAAAACTACATTAACTCCTGAATATTGATATCACAGGGAATAGCAAAGATAATAAATGCTAACAGCATAAGAATAGCAAGGATTATAACTGTAGTGGTCACAAAAATTACAGCGTGGTAAGTTTTGTAATCAATGCTTCTTGCACAATCGTTTTAAGAAAAGGTTTTTTAAATAAACTTACTGCGAAAAAACAGCAATAATGTCACCTTCATTGAGATCATACGGTAAGCCACCAACATAGATCCATGCTGAATCGGAATATTTCTGATGCCAGCTTTTGCTATTGCTTCCAGTAAATCCAAGTAACAGCTCTCGTTCATTAATTTTATTCTGTTTTCGGATATTCGTCAATGGATTCATTTTACCTTAAATACAATGATAATTTGCAGTAGCGGATATATCCTGACTGTTGAAAATCAACAAACAATCCTTACGTTCATCAATCGATTAATCATCACACACAGTTATGATCATAGTTTCTCTATCCAATTTGAATTTTCTTCGATCCATTAGTTCACATTTCCTTCTTAATTTCTAATTTAATCTGCATTGCATCTTTTCAATTTTTATCAATCTAAAATCACATTCTCGCCAATTTCTATTTTCTCTTTTTACCTAAACCTTCATAATTGCAACAACATTAAACCTTAATTCCTCGGATCATCAAATGAATAACAAATAATACTGCGAAACTCCGGAAAAATTGTTAACGATCCACGAAGAGTACCGATATTACACGGGCGCCCGGAAGGCAACCAATTGTCTCAACGAACCCCCATTCGCTTGCGGCATAACAAAGCCATTGAATCCCGAGATAATTATTAAATTTCGATCGATTAATTTGCATCGTATATTGATTCGCAATTTAAAATTAAATAAAGATGTGACTGCGCTATATCAGACAGCTAAAAAGGTATTATAAAAGGAACATTATCTTATTTTCTAAGCAGTGTATATTTTATTAGATGACTGCTTTGCAAGTTGATTCAAAATTCAAAATCATCTAAGCTCTGATAGGATAAAATATTAGCCACAAATTTTTTCTTATGCAAAATAAATCCATTACTATCGCGACAAAAAAAAAAATTACATGATTGTTAAAATTCATCCACATTTAAACCAGACTCATCAAATCAAAACTACTGAAATAACATGAAGAACGTTGATCATAATCGTTGATCGTAGCCAATCAGAAAAAAAGAAATGGCATCAAATCTTGGATTAATCAGATTGCTGATATCAGAAACATTATCAGGAATAAACTACTATGTAAGAATGTTCAATCATCTTCTAATATTATTAAAGAGATTGAACCGTTAAATACAATATTCATTTTCTGCTCAGTGTTCACTAATAAAACTTATTATTATAATTGACAGTCCCATCTGATCCTTCAGCATAATATTTTGTTTTTAATTGCAAGCATTTTTGAAAGAATCACAAATCATTCCAATCTAATATCATCCGTAGAATCGGATAGATTGCTCTCTTTCCTTGCTTCAGATGCTTTTAAATTCCCGAAATATATTTATCCCTGTATAATTGGCATTATTATTTTATAGTAGAAGAAACAATTCGATGGAAACAAATCACCGAAAACTTTTAAACGAAGATTTTGAATATTTTCCAATGTCTCAAAATAATTTTATCAATTATTTCTTTTCCCAATTATTCATAAACCAAATTTAGCCACTTAATTTATTCGAAAATATTGAGTTTCATAATTTCAGGATAGAGACAAATACATGATATACTGAAATTACCATCACATATTTTTGAAGCAACATATTGAATTGGATGGTAGTGACGGACTTTAGTTGTGAATGATCACTAGAACCGGAAAGTTCCAAATTAATAAAAAAACCGGAAGTTCACGTACAAATCGAAAGTTGAAAGTTCACGTGCTAATCGAAAGTTCACGTTTCAAACTGTTGAAAATTTTCGCACCCAAATATTGCATCAATATGAAAATTGGCAATTCCCTCGTGCTAGTAGCAGCAGTATTCGGATGCTAAAGGAAGCAAGAGGCATTTTCTGCTACTTGGTGGCATGAATGAAATAAGTTAAGAGATGTTGTGGGTCAAAGTGTTGTTAAATTCATAATTTTATGTCACTGCCTGAAGTTCTCCACTTTATTTTGTTAAAAGGAAGGTAAATTTCATTTTTCATTCTTTCTTTTTCTGAAATACTTTTTTTTTGGACTTTTGATTGGTGGTTTTTGGTGATTTTTGGTTGCTGCTAATTAACAACTTCTATATTTCTACCTCATTTATTTCTTTAATTTCCTCAATCTACATTGTGTTTCTTTTAAAAGGAAAAGAAACATAATGTAAATTATGTTCTTTTTTTTTAGTTTTCATCCGAAACATTATTTGTCCTTTTCTTCCTTACATTTTATTTTTCTATCTCTTCTGAAAAAATATTTGCTCAGAAGTTTTTAGGATTGATCTTTCTTCTCATTACTACCGGTTTTGGGCTGTCGGATGATATGGAATGATTTGCAGAGCTTGTTGTGAGAATTTTTTCACGACATCATTCTGTCTTCAATTCCGCTTTTTATTTTTAGTTCACATTTGGAACATTATTTGTCTTTTCTTCGTTTAATATTATCAGTTATTTCGTCATTCTATTCCTTCTGTCATTCCACAGCAAATTATAACTGAAACAAAAGGACAGATAATTTAAATGATAAAACTTGCTGCTTTTTGATGTTCTTAGATAATCGAAGCTTCTTGTATCATTCCAGAAAACCGATCCATCTGTCCTAATATGCGGTATTGATGGCGTGTTAAGGATGATAAAGCGGAAGCGGTTAAAAAGTGAGGGTGTTCAAACCGTACGTAGTTTCTCTGTTCCGGTTCAGTTTGTAAATAATGAAGAGAAACAAAGATTCTGCCGGAATGACGACTTGAATTCATCAAAATTTTCTTCACAGTTATCTGATGTCGATGATGCTGACAATGAAAGTGACACATCAGCTATGTTAGTTATCATATCTATCACTAGCATAATTTGTGTTGTTACTGACGTATTTGATTCAGTTATTACTGATTCATTTTATTTCTTGGTGGTATTCTTTATTGCAGTAATTACCATTTATATATGTTCTATATATATTCTTTACTTATATTCTATATAATTGTCAGCAATTCATGTATGGTAATTATTTTCACATTTATTATAGTTAATATCCAATTTCATTATATTTTATTGCAAGAAGTAGCAGTGGAAGTTAGCATAAGATAGCTAGCGATAGATCGAATCTATTCTTATTTACTTTATTTTACTTTAAATTTACCTGAAACTTCCTTCCTACATATTTCGTTATATATGTTTTGTATTAGTTATTCACTTTTAAACTTATAGCTTAGACTAGAAGATCATTAGATCATGAATTATTTAGGTTAATTAATTCAATTATGGAATCAGTGAATAGTTATTAAATTTTATGTTAACTATGGCGTTAGTATTTCCCCTAATTTTATTAATATGCCTATCGATGAATTAGTTCAAGTATTGTTACTGTTTTGCAGTTAACCAATGGATATTGATATTATATATTTCTTGGTATGTAATCAATTATTTTTAGGGTTAAGAAGCATCAGAAATATACAAGACGAGAGCTGGAACGCATGCATTATCAGCTTATCAATGAACGTGTTGTAAATGACGTTACTTTGGATTTTTTTTATAAACCTCGTACAGTTACTGTACTTGTTATCATTTGTGTGTTGCTTGTTATTCCCGCATTTAGTAGGTAATATGCTATTTAGTTTTTTTTTTTTTGCATTACCGAAAGTTATTTCTTATTCACCAAGTCTGTTCAAGTTATTTAAATTCTTTATCTTGTTCATTTACCTATTTTACTTTGCTCAGTAATCATAACGTTCCCATGATTTCTTAAATTGTTTGCAAATTATATATATATATATACATATATATATAAGATCTCGCCAATATTCTTAAGATTAGAGCTGCAAAAATGAAGGACAATGATTATTCCAGGAATGATGACAATTCAGGAAATAATGCTTATGCCGGTATTACTGCTGCAATTGTTTTATTTCTCGTTGTCAGTGGTCTCACATTTCCAAATGGTAAACTTAATTACTATTTTCTTCTTCTTTTTATTTGTTAGTACCATCAACACTTTTTTCATGGAAAATTTTAGGTCCATTTATCCGTCCACATCCGGTTTTTTGGCGTATTATATTTGGTATGAGTGTTTTGTATATACTGATGCTTCAGTTTGCATTGTTCCAAAACTTTCGTGATATAAAGGATGTGTTGAAGTGGCTTGATCCACAAGGCTTAAGTAAGGAAAAATTGGATGAAAAAGTACGTTTATTTTATTTTATTTTATTTATTTTTTTTAGCATCTTGAATCATATTTAATTTGATTGAAAATTGGTCAAAATGACGTTTTAATTAAAAAGATTATGCTGCTGTTGTATTAATACTTATATATGCATAACTTTTTGATATATATGTTTTAAGATATATATAATCAAAGATCTTGTCGATATCGTTAGACTGATCGTTTAGAACTTTCAATTTTTATTCAGGCTTATGCTGTTAACTGTTCCGATATCACATTGACACGATTATGGAACTACATGGACATATTTGCGTTGGGTCATTTTGTTGGCTGGGCAATGAAAGCTATGCTTATACGCCATTCTATTATATGTTGGTATATTAGTATTGCTTGGGAATTGACCGAGGTAGTTCATATTTTTTATCTCAAAAAATAATTAATTTTTCTTAACGTCACTTACAGTTATTTTTTTGTCTCTTTAATTCGATTTCATGTAGTTTCGTAAGTTTTTTCTTATTTTAAGTTAAGAAAAATTGAATTTATTGATTTAGGTGTTTTTCGCTCATTTATTACCAAACTTTAAAGAATGTTGGTGGGATGCAATTATTTTGGATATTTTGTTGTGTAATGGACTGGGAATTTGGTTTGGCATATGGTTGTCACACTTTTTTGAAATGCGACAATTTCACTGGGAAAGCATTAAGTAATTTCTACATTTGATTTCAGTAGCCTGGAGTGTAATATCTTTATGCTGAATTAGGAAATATGATTGTGTTAAGAGTTTACAATAATTTTTTTCATTTTAATAATCTGTTATAATTAATTTACTCGATTTAGATAATTTTGATTTTTCAGAGATATTAAGACAGCTGGAGGTAAATTCAAACGGGCCGTACTTCAGTTTACTCCCGAAAGTTGGATGAAAGTGGAATGGTATAATAACTGTGCTTTGAGGAGAACGTTGGCAATTTATTTATTTGTCTTAATCTGGCTGGTATGTTTCATTTTATGACCGAGATAATAAAACATCTATGTCTTTTGTTTAAAAATTTTGTTTGACAAATTGTTATGCTGACCAATTACTGCGACCTTTTTTTTTTTTTGATGAGATTTGATTTTCAGATAACCGAGTTAAATACCTTTTTTCTGAAGCACATATTCGCAGTGGATACGTCGCATCCTTTAGTAACTGCAAGGATTATTTTAATCGCTTTTATATCAGCTCCAACGATACTGCAGTTTTATTTATTCGCCACCGATCCACGGATCAAACGTGTGGGCATGCAAATGTGGGTGTATGTGGCAATTTGTACATTAGAAGCATCGATTTGCATCAAGTTTGGACATTCACAATTTTCTCATATCAACCTAACGTTTATCATCCTATGGATCTCTTTTATGGTTTGTTTTGATCAGTTACTTCGAGCATCTCTAAGAATACTAGAATTACTATAACAGTTCTAGTTTGTATATTTTTCAAAATAATATTCTAATTTTCGTCAATCTGAAACAATAAAACGAAGTTTTAGGCTGTTGGCACCTTTGCATGTGTTTGGATGTCGGTATGGTGGATAAAGATGTTCACGGTTAGTCTTTGATTTTATCATTCTGTAGTTCGCAGATCAGAAGATATCATATCTCACTAATCTTGTTTCGATCGTACCAATATTTTTTTCACAAATTCTTGGCTTAAATTTCTCATCACTCATAATATGGTATACTTAGAATATGCTGAAGCATGAATTAATGTTCCACAATAATTTTGTTTGTATAATTAAATAGACAGGATTGATTTGTGATGTGAGATTTGGATAATAGTAACTAGTTTAACTGTTTTCCTTTTTTTTTTCTATTATAAAAGGTATTTTTCAGTAATATATTTACTATTCATTGCAGAAAACGGAAAAAGTGAATATAAATGGTTGTTTGCGGGATTGTTACTTAGATTCAAGTCATGAAAATCTTGGCGCACTCACTGAGGAGGTAAAGGCACATCGAAAACGATTGAATATATCCGAATCAGATTTTACTTGATAAAATGAATCCTAGTAGAGAAAAACGTTTTTGCATCTTTTTTGGCTTAATCAAAAATTTGATATCTCGTTATCGTTATCCTTGATCAATTTATATGCAAATAATATTGAAATCTTAATCGCATAACCATTTTCAATTACACTGTTGCATTCATACGTTGGATTTGAAGCCGACAAAGTCCGCGGTTTAAATATGATGCTTTTGTGATTCATTTTTAGTAGTTTAAACGTTTATCACTTTTTGATGAAATAGAAGCATTTACAGTGCATAATGTCATTGCACTGTCACAATAAATGGAATGGTTCTCTATATTTCCATCTATCTTTCAACTGCACATGCTCTTTCTATATACGTTACAACATCACAAACTAGTGCCATAGAAGGATTTGAAGTAAAACTAATGTGATAGGATCTTCGATAAGTCATACTTTTAGAGCATAATAATACTAATAGTTTTTAGACTGTTCTGCCATTTATTTTCGTAAATGTTATATATATGCAGATATTGCTGTATCCGCTTCCTGTTAGATTCTGATCCAGCATCATTGATGGAAAACAGTAAATTTTGTTGTTCTCTTGCATTTCAATTTCTTGTGTTGAATTCATTCCTCTATAAAAATGCCATAAAGTATCTTCTTATAATGTAATATGCTTTCAGCTAGAAAAAAAAACTGTATATTTTATGACTTTGTTCGCTCATACATCTAATATCATCCTATTTTTTGTTTTTCTCGGATGAATTATTTGAATTATATGTCTAAACACTAAAATGAATAAAAACAGTTCGCTTCCTGTTGATCTCTTGTTTTTATGATGAAATGAAATTAGAGGAACATTCTAAAATCAGATTCTCTTTGACCCATAATTTAGATTAAATAAACCAAAGTAAATTCGGTACAGTCTAATTAAACGATTCGATAGACTTTGAAAGGACTTAAAGTTTTTTCAGAAGAGCAAATATGGAATTTTGTTAAAGACAGATTTTATACTTTATAAAGCGTTTTACAAGAAATACAGTATTTATCATGTTGAGAGAAACATCTGGAGAAGGTCGATAATGACCACTCTTTCATCACTTCAATATAATATGAAGGTTTTATCAAAATATTCGGCTAACAAGGTTGAAGAAGAGAAATATCCGAAGCAAATAAACTTAGCTAGTAAGTGATGTAGTAATGAATATGAGTCATGTGCGGATGACTTTATTTTTGAAAATGCGTAGATTACGCAAATAAAATTTCAGAAATTGCGATTCTCGATTTGAAATCTTTGAAATTTTAATTACTTTAATACTCAGTTTTAAAAGGCATTCATTTATTATTTAAATTTTTGGTTAGTTGAATTTTACAATGTTTCAAAAATGTTTAATATTTGTAAACCTAAATAAATTCTTTGTTTTCTTCGAATTCATTTCAGGTAGAAAAAATATGTCTGAAAATATGAATCAGTCGTGAGCATGATTTGGAGATATTGAAAATGTTGAAAATTTCACCGTATTCCGTTCAACTGATCAACTGTGTGAGATATTTCTGCAGCAAACAAATTAATGATGAAGTTCGTGTACGCTTCGCTCCTTCTCCAACCGGTAATTTACATTTGGGTGGCCTAAGGACGGCACTTTACAATTTTTTGTTCGCTCGATCGCAAGGAGGCAAATTTATTCTGCGAATCGAAGATACCGATCAACAACGTTTAGTACCTGGTGCTGTGCAGCAGGTATGTATATTACAATATCAAAATCCGTCAATATTTTTCATAGCATCGATAAAACGCTTAAGAAATTTAGTTAATTGGTTGAGAGAAGAAAAGTAAAAATTATATTATTTGATTGTAACGGAAATTATTGGACAATGTATTTTCAAAAGATTATAATCATTTTTTATTTTGAGCTTTTATTTCGTTCAGTTTTTTCTTTCGAGTTACATGATAAAATTCTACGTAATTTTGATGTCATTTTTAGTATCATTTATGATTATTTCTTGCATTTTTTTATAAATGTGATTTTAAAATTAAACAAGTGAAATGGATTAAGTAATTTCAAAATCAAACAAATGAAATATATCAATCTTTTCATTCAGATAGAAGCAACATTAGACCGGTACAAACTTTTTCGGGATGAAGGTCCTTCTAACAACGGGAAGTTTGGACCATATTTGCAGTCACAAAGGAAAGAAATTTATCGGGATGCTGTTGAGCAACTTATTCTTAGTCGCCATGCATATCGATGCTTTTGTACGAAAACTGTAAGCATTCCAAGTGGTAATTGAAATTTCGTTGAACAATCTAGAAATTGAAATGTCTAATCGTTCAATTCTGACTCGTCAAAATGCTTCATATCAAATGTTAATACAAATAGTGAAAACATTTTTTTTTTCTGTTTTAGCTTTTTGATTCTTTTTTTCTTTTTATCAGCTTTGAGCGAAAAGAGATTTGACGTTTCGGCTTTTATATTTTGTTTGAGAATACAATAAAGTATGAAAGAATTGTATATTTTCCGAAAATTGATTCTTTTTTTTTTTTTTTTTTTTTTTTTGCCTGCGGACAATTTGAATTAATCTTAAACTTTCAATCTTCAGTTTTAAATTTCTCATTAATTTTCTTCTTTCAAGGCTAATTTAAGATTTCGAATTTTTTATCTGCATTACTGTGACATTTAAGCGTTTGGATATGTTACGTCGAGAAGCGGCTAGACGTCATGAAGTACCCAAATATGACAACCATTGTCGTGGATTAACTGAGAAGGAAGTCAAGAAGAAGTTAGAAAACGGTGAAAATTATGCTGTTAGATTCAAGTTAGAACAAAAGGAAATATTTTTCAAGGTTGTATTTACTAATTTTTTAAAAATTTTTGTGTTTTTTTGAAATAATTTTTTTAAGATAGTTTTTTCGTATCTTGAAATGTCGTTTGTTATGCGTTTAACTTTTCTTCTTTTTAACAAAGATTTCAAGGATCAAATTTTCGGTGAAATAAAACAAAAGAACACTGAAGGGGATTTCATATTGATGAAGACTGATTCATTTCCAACCTATCATTTGGCGAATGTGGTTGATGATCATCAAATGCGGATCAGTCATGTGATACGTGGTTCTGAATGGCTTACATCTGTTGCAAAACATATACAACTATATCAGTAAGTAATCAATGAAATTATGATGAAACACTTGCATCATTTAGCAAAATTGATAGATTAATTGAATCCGATTTATGATCTGAATAGATACAAAATATAAAGAACATCTATCGATTTAATATGATTATAAGGAGTATCAAATATTTCAAATAAATGAATAAATAAACTCACAAACAAATCGATTTCCTGCCACGTTGGAATTTTTAATGCAAAATAAATTTGCTTGATTTTGAGTTTTTAATTACAGAGCTTTTGGTTGGTCATCTCCTTTATGGATTCATCTTCCATTATTAGTAAGAAGTAGCAACAAGAAACTTTCAAAACGTGACAAGGTTTATTTGTTGCTTTATTTTTTTTTTACGGTTTTAATTACGTAATATGAAAAAAATTTTTAAGAAAGTTAGTGTTGAGGTATTCCTATCAAAAGTGCTTATAGGATGCTTTTGTGGAATTTTATGATATCGACAAAGGTTATTTGCCACTTGCGGTGCTGAATTATTTGTGTCGAAATGGAAACGGTATTCGAGATTTCGATGCATCAAAGCTTTATTCACTGGATGAGATGATAGAAAAATTTGATGTTTGTTTAATTGGCAAGCGAAATATAATGGTATGTTCAACGATGCATAATTCATATCTAACCTTTATGATTTGTTTAAGCATTATATAAATTTTATTGAAAAAGTTGTCACATAGACTGAGATGTTTATTCGATTTGACGATTTAGTCGGTTTTTCAGAATATAAGCCTTGCAGTGCAATTCTAATGCTACTGATAATACTATAAATAATACTACTTTTTGCTCATTATTGTTGAAGATATTTCCAAAAAACTTATAGTAATTCTAATTTCAATATCTTTAGTTGGATCAATTGGTTCTTGACGCGTATGGTCATAAAGCGATACAAAATGCTGATGTTGATAAACAATTAGTGCCAGAAATTATGAGGCGTCTTCAGAGGACATTTCCAGAAGCTACCGCAGAATTGATTACCGATCCTAATTATGTTAGGAAAGTGCTTGATTTGTTTAAACGAACGGATCAGAAACTGAGTTACTTGGAACAATTAACTAATAGTGATTTTAAATACTACTTCCTACAGTCAACTAGTCCGGAAAAAATGCTTTCTCAGTTTGATGCGCTTACGGTATCGTCTGTTCTGCATGATGTTGTGAACTGCGAAGATTGGAATATGGATTATATTAAGGCATTGGCTTCCATACATGGTATCAAATGTGCCCAAATATTTCGAATTATACGTTTAGCTCTGATTGATTGCCAGAGCGGGCCACCAGTCATGGAACTGTTTGAGTTCTTTGGAAAAAAGGAATGTTTGAAAAGATTTTTGGCCATGCTTGAAATGCTAAAAGTATCAAAATTGTCCTCAACAGTCTAGTACTTGTCTTTGTTTTGTATATTTTTATTCGTTCAGTTATTATATTTCTGAGTTGTCTTCGATTCCAGTATTGATTTACTGCAATTTCTTTTTGTTCTCAAAGTAAATTCATTCAAATTCATGTGATCTTTTTCTCAGAATATTTTGGGAAAATGGAGAATTTATGATAAACTTTGATGTCCAATTAATACAAGCAATCATAGCAAAAACCAGCGCTTGAAGTGTTTTTTTGTTTTCCTAATGATCAAGTGAATATAATCTGTGAATATCGAAATTATTTTTCAAAATATTTTGGAAAAACGAAGATGATAAATTAAAAAATACAGTGCTAAACAAAAAGAAAAAGAAAATCGGTTATCATTTTGCTGAATTTATTTGAAATACATATCTCGTTTATCAGCTGCAAGATGTTTTCATTAACCAAGCAAAAGAATGAAATACATCATTTGAAGTTTCTCTTAGACTATTTGATATCTTGTCTCTCTTAGACTGTTTGATCTATTCGTTATTTGAAATTTCCTATTTAAAGAAAGATATTTTCGAAAACCAGAATCGTTTTGTTGAACTTATCAGAAATACATATCTTTTTTGTCAGTTGCAAGATATCATTAACCAATAATTTCCCTTTTCCGAAGTTTTCAATTTTCTATTGATCATTTCGGAGATATTATCAATTGATCAAATTTCTTTTAATATGATGATTCATTATTTGGATAGGTTGAAAAAAAGCTGAGAAAACAATAACAGCTCTAAGAGCCATTAAATGAAAAAGGGTAACGTTGAGAAATAATGGATAATCTGATAAAAATAACCAAAGCATAATCCTAATAATAAACATTTTTGATCCTTCAAAGATGTAGTAAAAATTAGAATTGGATGAGGTCAAAACAGTTTACATTATTCAGTAATTTGGTAAGCACAATTTAATGAAAATTTGAAATTCGAATTCGAAACTTCAAAAATATGTGGATTTTTATTTTCCTAATAATTCATGCCCTGAAGTATTATTGGCATTTCCAAAATCCAAGTTTTGCGAATTTAAGTTTGTGCCATATTTGCGTTTTAAACTGATCGCAGTTGGGAGAAAAATAGTACGACAAAACATTTTGATAGAATAAATTGACGTATTCAAGTTGTAAGCTTAACTTGCGCCTCAGAAAATGTTAAAAGGAAAATGATAAAAAAAGGAAATGATAAAAATGCTGTGATCTTATCATTTTCAACATGGCAACGCTACCATCGAATAGTATTTCTTTCTCTATTACTCAATAAATACATTATTTCACTTCCAAAATTTCAGTGCCATCCACATCTCCATGCAAATCAATCAGTACTAAAGTAAATGTTGGTTGTTACAAATCTTAAATCTTCGAAATTGCCTCACAGATTGCTTTGAAATTTTGATGCAACGTTGCATTTGAGTTGGCGCGTTTTTAAGAACTTTCGGACGTTTAGAATTTTAAACAAACGAACATTTGCATTTTTATTTATATAGAGTAGCTGGACTCGGCACACCTCGCTCGTCCTACCGACAACGATTCGAACGCTGCTTTTGGATACAAGCATGTTTACCACTTTTTTGCATTAATATTTGTTTTCGAAAGAATAATTAACTCTAAAATAACAGAATTAATTAAATGAATTCAAATTATCGCATTTTCATGTCTTTTATTTCCTACTCGATCTTTCCGACATTTCCCGATCGAAACTCTCAATCTACAAAACCAGATTGTCGGGCGTCAAAGCATCGAATACGCCTACTTCATCATTCTTTATCTTCCCGACTGGCTTGTGACACAATTTGCGAACGACACGTTTTCGATCAAACGACAGGTTTTCAATCGAATGACACGTATTTGATCGAACGACAAGTTTTTGATTCCAGGTTGAGAGAAGTTTACGGATATTGAATTTTTCAAATATCTTCAGTATTTTTTAGCATTAATATTTTTTTGATATAATAATTACCCCTAAAATACCAGATTTGATTCCAGGTTGAGAGAAGTTCAGGATATATTGTTGTTAGAGGAGTATGTCATTGTTAGTTTCATTGCTACAGAAGATATTGTTGTTAAAGAAGAATATATTATTGCTGGAGAAGTACATTTTCTAGTTTATGGAGTATTATTATGAGAGAAATATATTGTTGATCATACCTGATTGCATATCTACACTTCTATATTTTTTATAACCGTACCAACCAGTCCTTGCATTTTTATCTTTACTAACCTTAGGTAATACCTGTTTTTTCAGGTAATAGATCGGTAAACTTTTCGTTAACTTTAACTTTCTTTTCTAATTGAACGAAAGATCAAGAATGAAATGGTGTGAAATCTAATTTGTTAGGGATATTACTGATGTGAAACCTAGTTTGTTAGGGATATTACTGATGTGAAACCTAGTTTGTTAGGGATATTACTGATGTGAAACCTAGTTTGTTAGGGATATTACTGATGTGAAACCTAGTTTGTTAGGGATATTATTGCTAACATATAGTTACATTATTGTTAGAGGCTTTCGAACTGAATCGAAAATTCAGATTTCTGAGAATATTAATTAATATATATATATATATATACTAACAATAACGAATTTTTCCTTTCATTTTAACGAATTTCCTTTCAATATTGAGCTTTCAGTATTGTTATAAAAGAAAAAGCTGTCATATAACAAAGTATCGATGTCCTGCCGAGAGAAGTGTTGTTACTCAGATAAGTACTATATGATAATACTACAATTATGAAGTAATCTTGGAAGTTATTATCATGAAATAAGACAATTCCAGGATTGATTCAGTAGAATATAACTTCTGGAAGAGATTGAAAGTATTTTCATCTTTCAATCAGATATTTTCAGATAACGGTTGACAGTAAAACTAGACTGAAAAGTATATGGTAACGCTCATATATTTCACATTATAAAATGTTGGTTCGAAATGAGTGTTAGAAAGATGCGCCACGGAGATTTTTCGAATTCCTCGAAAGAAAGTTCAAATTATTTCTTCTCTCCATCTATTGATGATATTTCGTTGAAAGGAACAAGTTTTTGGGAAGAAAACATAAGCCATCATTTCTCACCCCTTACATACCAGTCATTCTTTCCGTTATGTTCATGGATATGAATTTTATTGATTTCTTACGTCATTCGCTACTTTTAACTATCATATGGTGCCATTATTTTCCTATGATTGTGCTATTCCAAATTCCACAAAGTATTATTAAATTACAAGAAACTTTTTTTATGACAGCATGGTTTTTTATCACTTCTCAAAATTTGATAATACTATTTTAGAATGCACATATTGGTGATTTATCACAAGATTTCATCAAATTTTATCAAAAGATAAATAGTTCTCGATCACTTTTGCATAATTATTATATTTACGTTTTATAGTTTCATTGATATTTTAATTGGTAAATTTTAATTGTTAGGAATTATCATAAATCCATTTAAATGAGAGGTTAGAAGGGATTGTTCTGGATGGAACAAATGATCGGAATAGGGGTTGCTTGGCTTAAAAACAATTAAGTATTGTAATAAATTGTCATCTCGCAAATCGTTCCATACTGAAAAGTACTTTTAATATTCTTTTTTTCTTTTTTTTTTTTATTGGATTTGCTACTTGTTTCGGGAAATATGATGCAAAAACAGAATATGATAAGAGGTGATAAACTTGATGATTTGTACTGGTAGACTTTCGGATAATAATAAGTTAATGAAATGAGAGGCGTGCAACTTTACTTTATCTTAATATTAACTCTATGTTAGTTTTATTCAATAATATATTCTTATCGCTTAATTTCATGATTTGTTTTAATGAGGAGTTTTCATGAAAATTTTTCTTAGGCGATACCTTTTTCGATAAATAATTATTTCTTGATAGTTTCAGGATTATGGATTCGGCATGAATAAATATAGGTAGTGAAGTTGATTTTCTATTTATTTGTCTTTCTGTTTCGCTGGTGTTCAACAGATTGTGATTTCTCGAGTTCCTAGCAAAGTCATAAATATGCTAGACAGTATATGGAGGTGGCCGAGTTCAACGGATCAGTTCATGTATAGTATATATTTTTTGCACATATATATTGGATTAGTGGCATGCGATACAGTATATGACAATGAGAAGATTGATAGAATTGCTCTCAGGTTATTATTTTAAATGAATTCATTTATTGTTAATCTCTTTAATTGTTGAAATATCAGCACTGTTAATCTTCAGACATCGACTTTTAAAATTGATATTTGAAATTAGGGTGACAAGCAAGAAATATATAGATTTGATAAGTTTTTCTCATACTTTTAATTCCTATATAGGAATGCATACTAAGATTATCGACATAAAGTGATTAATTGACATGCATATTTTCTGTACTAATTTTATAACAAAGTTCATAATATTACGGGCAAGTTCTTGGTATAAACTGTTCCAACTTTTATCCATTTAACTAAAATTTTGGATTTTACCACCTTAACTTATTTGACATTTCTGTTTCATATACTTTTGGCATGATTCGATGCAATCAATAGTCAATATCAAAATATGATAAGCAAATTTGGGTACTGTAGAATTCAAACAACAACAAGCATTTGAAGGAGCTGAACAATTTCTTTCTAAAATCCGTCCTCGTTAAAATAATTTTCCAATAATATTTTACATTACATGATTTTTATTATTTTAAATGAAGCAATCAATGTATGAAAGCATTTTTCGTTTCTTTTTTTTTCTTTTTGCATTCTATTATTGTATGTATTCTTGCAGGATGCAAGCAAAAGAAATGTTCATGCATGGATACAATTCATATATGAAATATGCATATCCTCATGATGAGTTGATGCCACTGTCATGTAAGGGACGACAACGAGGTGTTACACCAGCACGAGGAGATATTGACGACGCTTTAGGAAAGCAAGTTTTAGGAAACTTTAACTAATTTCACTTGAAATTTTTTATTTTATGATCGAAATTAGTTGATATCAAAAAAAAATTAAAGTAGATTTTTAATTATTATTATTATTATTATTATCAGATCACACCATCACTTAATTTATAACCGATAAAAAACAGCGAAGAAAAAGATGGCAGTAAGGTAGAATATTATTTAAACTGATTGATCTCAAACTGTCCTTTTTGAAGTTCTTATATCTTATTTTCGATTGTAATAATGAATTATAATGCTGATTTTAACTTCCCAATCCTATCCTATTGGCAGTGTTATAGAAAAAGAAAAAAAAAAGGAAAGAAAAAAATAAATGAAAAATATGTGAAAAACTTCTTCTCAAAAGAAATGAAATGAAAAACATGAAAACATATTTCTTTACAAAGAAATGAAATGAAAAACATGAAAACATATTTCTTTTCTTTACAATGGTAAAAAGTAAAACGCTTCTATATCACAATTTTGTAATTTAAAGATGACTGCTCGCAAAATCTACTGTTAAGTTATAAACCAAAGTAAAAGCGAATGATATTTCGCTTCCGAAATTCGTAAATTTCATATTTTATTTGAAATTGCCAGCGAAATTGCATATTGAATCATTACGAAGTCATTAACGGTATTACGTGCAAAAATTGTGAACTAAAAGATCTTTTCTCCAAAAAAGAGTATACCATTCTAAATGACTTATGCGATTATTCAAAATCTTCTCTTTGCCTTGTTGATTTCTTTTCACTGAAACTTCATTTTCTCCTCAAATCCATTCTTCAAATACAGTTTTAATGTTCCCTCACTTCATAGACCTTTAAGGGACTAAACGTTGGCCCAAGTAGTATAGTGGTTAGTACTCCACGTTGTGGCCGTGGCGACACAGGTTCGATTCCTGTCTTGGGCAGCACATCTTCTCGAAGAGCTTCCAACCGATGCTCTGGTGAGTGCTGGACGCACGTTCCACTTTCTCTCCAATGTTTATGTCTGGAGAAAATTTTTGCTCTGTCATCTGCAATGGTTTATTGCACTCACCATTCATTCAATAAATCCATGAAAAAGCTGATCATCTGTATTTGATATCAGATGGCTCGATGATGTGTTTTGTTTGCCACGCCTGTGAGGACAAATTATTCATGCAGAATTTGCAAGCATGCAAAAATCATTTTGTTTTAAAAATTGTTTGCAGATGAATGTAGTGATTTTGATAAGAAATTTAAATTTCACGATGTTATTTTCAAGATGAAGACATGGTTAATTTGATAAACATTTGTAGCTTTTCATTAACTCTTGTCGATTCATTGGATTCGTTGGTCGTATTGGGAGAATTGAATGAGTTCGAAAAATCTGTTGAACGAATTGTAAAAAATGTTTGCTTCGATTCAAACTTGGTTGTGTCCGTTTTTGAAACGAATATTAGAATGGTAGGAGGATTAATATCAGGCAAGTCCAGAATTTTCCATTTCGTTATGAGATATAAGCATAAAAATAAGGTTGCTGATTATTTATCTAGAGTATCAACCATCAATAGTTATACTATACATTGAGTAGCGTTATGAGTTAATCTCTTGAAAGAATCATAAATGTAAGTTGCAACTTTATTTCCTTAAGCTTTCACAAATATTCACTTGTAAGCTTTTGTCACTGAGGAAATTTGCACAAATTTAAAAAATAAATGTAGAAAGTTTTCTAGGTCACATAATGGCTAAATTGGTACAGTCGAAAGACGAGAATCGTTTGAGATGGTATAAAGATGAATTGTTACAGATGGCTGTTGAATTAGCTGATAGGCTTCTTCCTGCTTTCAACACCAGCAGTGGAATTCCATATTCTAGAGTAATTTAAATTTGTTACAGTACAGGATTTAAAAATAACTTTTTTTTTCTATATATTGTTAGGGCGAATAATCAATTGTAGTGAATATTATGACTTTAGAAAGAAAAAAATCAAAACTTTAGATGATGTTTAGGAATTTAGAAACATTTATTTTTCCGAAACATTTTCTTGTCCAATTTGCAGATAAATCTTAAATATGGAATGTTAGATTATCTCCGACAACAACACGATACTTGTACAGCTTGTGGTGGAACAATGATTCTCGAATTTGCTGCGCTGAGTCGACTTACGGGTAAGCCAATCTATGAGGAAAAAGCGCGGAAAGCAATGGATTTTCTTTGGGCTCAGAGACATCGCGGAAGTGATTTGATGGGCACTGTTTTAAATGTACATTCCGGAGATTGGATAAGAAGAGGTAGTATAAGCAAATTTCATTAATTTATATTATTCAAATTTTAACTTAACATTGTAATATACACTCTTTAAATATACATTCTTTACTATTATTCATCTTTTTTCAATGTTGGCATGAATTTTGTTTGTGAAACTGCATCCGATAATGTCAATAGCTTCAGACTTCTAGCATTGTCGACACTGTTATAAATGAGAGAATGATGACAGTGTTGATTAATATAGTCAAATATATACTTTGAAAATCGAATTTTACAACAGATGCGGGTATTGGTGCTGGTATCGATTCTTATTACGAATATTGTTTGAAGGCATATATTTTATTGGGCGACGAGGGATATTTATATCGCTTCAATAAGGTTCAAATTTTTCATTGTAGTATTTGATGATTAGATTAATCAAATATTATTACATGTTATACAGATAATGGAAATATTTGAAGTAGTTGGATTTGACTTTGTTAGAGAACTAAAACTGTCGATGATATCGTTTTATTTAATTTATCATTAGTGATAAAGTAATCCTCAATCTTTTACAGCATTATGATGCTATAATGAAATATGTTAACAAGGGTCCACTGTTTATCGACGTTCACATGCATAAACCAACAGTTGCTGCTAGAACTTACATGGATTCATTACTGGCGTTTTGGCCTGGCATACAAGTTTTGAAGGGTGATCTGAAAGCAGCTATCGAATTTCACGAAACACTTTATCAAGTGATAAAAGTAAGTTTATCGCTGTTTTATGAAGATAAATAACATTTTTCTAGTTTTCTATCAACATAGGAGGAAAATTAATTATTTGATGAAATCATTCTATTTTTTTTCTTTTGTTACTTATAGCATGGTAGAAGTATTCATTGTACTTAAGTGAAGTATTTCGAAATTTCTTTTTTTAGCATGCATTTTGATCTTTTTGGCATAATTTATGCTCTGAACTAAGGGTATTTTTTTGCTTCAGAGGCACAAATTCCTACCGGAAGCATTTACACATGATTTACAAGTTCATTGGGCTCAACATCCTATTCGACCGGAATTTATTGAAAGCACTTATCTATTATATAGGGCAACGAAAGATGAACATTATTTACGTGTGGCCAAAAATGTAAGTAATCAAACAACTTTATGGATGAATGTTTAATTTTTTTATGTACATCTTGAAAAACATCATTGTTTTCAGAAAATGTAAGTAATCAAACAACTTTATGGATGAATGTTTAATTTTTCCATGTACATCTTGAAAAACGTCATTGTTTTCAGATTCTGGATAGTATGAATAAATTTTTGCGAGTTGAGTGTGGATTTGCCGCTGTCAAAGATATCCGTTCGATGAGTCATGAAGACCGGTAAGAATCTTTTCTTTATTTCTGCACTCTTGTGAGGTACTGGAAACTTTCAGTTTTTTCTTTCTTTTTTCTATCTTTTTTCTTTAGAGATGTTATTCAACCAATTTTCAGAATGGATTCTTTCGTGCTTTCTGAAACGTTGAAATATCTGTATATGATTTTCACGGATCCGTCTGACTTACAGATTGATTTGGATAACTATGTTCTTACTACCGAAGCTCATTTTATTCCACTTTCAATCGCTGACACTGATGATAGCGAGAAAGTTAGTTCTGTTTGCTGAGCGATGCTACAGTGCTTTTTAATTTCTTGTTACGATGACTTTGTAACTTTTGAAGAGTTCCTTCGTTACTAGTGCTATGATAATATGTAGCAAAACCTGGCAATAAAAATATGGATCCTATTATATTTTACCGTGTTTTACGAATTGGCAAACTCAAAGAAGGCATCGTAAAATCCACCAAAAATTGAGAATTATTGTGTAGATCGATTTTTACAGCTTCCACGTCGTTTGATCATTGATCCGGATGAAATTATTGATGATGAAAATGCAATGATGGCTAAAAAATTTCGATCAGCATGTCCTGCAACAGTGATCAATGAGAAGTATGATAATTTACCAGCTTATGCTGAAGGATTGCGTCACACTGTGCAAAATATAGTCAGTGAACTAGCGAAGAATTCGGAAAGCACCAGTAGTTGTCCAAGAATGTAAGACACTTTGTTTTATAAGTTAGAGTATCTGAAAGATTCCTGTAATCTCCTTCTAGGATTCATAAAAGTTAATAAAATTTATAAATAAAATACTTTCTTTGGAAACGAATAAAATGGCGAACAATTGAGTGAATTCAACCGATGAAATGAAATATCCATAGAGTGTTAGTGTAGACTGTTTTTAAATTTGTGCAATTGATATTCACTGAGCATCAAGATTGCTGCGGTATCATTTCTTGTTGTTATTGCTGTAATGGCTTTCTTAGATCCAACTATTTTTCTATTATGAATATTATTTATATCAAAATCATCGGGATATCTAATCTAGTGATCATCTGCTAATGGCGGAGTAGGTGGTGTATCAAATATGCATATGGAATAAGTTATATTTCAACCCGCGGTGAAATTACTGATGTGATACCATTTATGAATTTATTTTGATCTAATTAAAACTTCAATTGAAATTAATAATAATTAGGCTGAAATTTTTGTACTTTTTTTGTTTTTTATTAATTAATACTTTTATTTGATTTTGTAGACCAAAACATCTGAGTGCCTGGTCGTTCAGTCCGACAAATGTCGAACATTTGAGACAATTAAAGCAGATGGGAATTCAAATGGAATTTCAAACTGATGGACACGTTCATCTTACTCATTCGCCAGATTCGGTATGTTTTGTTTGTTTTGAAATAGTTCGCTTATTGCTTAACATGAGAAAAATGATTTAATAATTCTCATATCCGATTATGATTGGGAAGTGAATAGATCATTTGTATTCATTTCAAAGCATTTTATCGCTTATTATAATAGTTCAAATGTGTTGAATATTGTTTATTTTGATCAGTTTTGCATGAAGTATTCTGGATTGCATATTTTTCACCTTTTTTGCGTGCTTTTACTCTTGCGTGATCTCTGCAAAATATAAATGCTGATCGGTAGTAGAAAATGGATGGTCCGCTTCGCCCTTTATTTGCAAATTTTATATTTTAGAATTTCTAAATTCTTCAATTCAAGATTTCATCGTTTTAAATCTTTATAACAACTTTTTTTTTTTTGCCTTTTAGAGTCTCCAATTTGTGGTCCCTTTTTTGTCTTAGAAATGAGTGGGTGTTGGGGAAAATAAGGAAGAAAAATTAGTAAGTTAAGTTCAAAGGCACCTGTTTTCAGGGCGAAGCGAATGAATTCACTACCGAAACCGAAACATTACAGGCTGAGAGTGATAATATGTTGAATAGTATGTGCATGTTGGATAATACGGCATCAGTGAAAAAGCAAGCAAATATCTACATCGTTCATCCATCGCATGCTGCCGTTACCCAATTGCTATCAATGATTATGCTTGTTGTCTTATTATGGCTTTCTGTTATGATTGTGGCTACGGTTGTTGTGTGTGTTGTTGTTTGTGGCTATCGAATGATAACCATCAGACGATCAGCTTCTAATCCAGTCAGTGCCGATGAAACGAACACTTCTGAACTTGTGGAAATGGAGGATGATGACGATTATGGGACGAGTGAAGCAAGCAATTAATCCATGAAGTAAAATATTATGCTTGTGGGAAAAATATTGCTGTCATTTTTAATTTCTAAAAATTGCTCAATAAATTTGTCAATTGGTTTTTATTTCGCTAACTTTTTTTCTGGAATGAAAAGGATTTGAATAGTTGTACCATTTGTGTGAAGGATATGTTAGACTGGAAAGTTCAAAAAATAAAAAAATTCGGAATTATTTCGAAGCGAATAATTTCTTTCAAAGATAGCAAGATTACTAGCAGCAATATTTTGCGTAATGATGCGATAGTTCCTTGATACCTTGTGATATGTATATTATTTTTTCATTCTTTATTCATACTGTTTTAGCATGATAATGCTGCATTCTGTGATAATTTTTTCGTATTTTTAGTATCGTTTTCTTCTTTTTTTCTCTTATTTTTTCTTTTTTTTTTTTGTGAATATGAAGCACGAATGGTTGAAGTAAAAGAATGTTTGTTAACAAATCCATTACATGTCCTTACTATTCTAAATTCAACTCTGGAATTAACACAAGAAACAAAAAATTTTCATAAAAAAAATTAGTTTTACTTCTTTCAATCTCATTTTTTTAAATTTAATTTAAGAAAATATACCAATTTCTTCGTTCATGATTTCCATACCACCTTGTAGAAGTTTATATTTCCAATTATATCATGCTAGCTGTAATATAACTTTCCTCCGAAATGTTCTTTCCATTTTTGCATTTCTTCCATTCGCCTTGTTTGTCCATTTTTTTAACCAGGAAAGGAATGAATAAAATCAAGATTTCTTTTTCTCTTTACAATTCACCAATTTCAAGCATTGACATCAATCCAGAATATCATTTACTTGAATTTCATTTTCAGAAACCCATCTCCGCGAAATAGTAAGATGACCAATTTAATTTTTCTCAGTTCGCTGTTCTAATTTTATTTCTCTTCCAAAATTTCTTGTTTCTCTAAGCTTATTTCGTTTAACGAAAAGAAAAAAAGAGTTCTTTCTCTTTCCTTGGTTTTTAGATTGTTTTTATCCATCTTGCTTTATCAGAATTTTTATAAATTCTGTTTTTTTTTTTTCTGGTTTTGATTATTTCAATTACTAATCACCACCAATAGACACAGAGTGTTGCCATAGTATTTTTTTGTTTGCTAAAGATTAAACAAAACTTCATTATCTTAAGTTTGCTTCTTTTTTATTTTGTTTATGTATTTGCATGAAAAAGTTGGCGAGATTTCCCAGTCTTGTTCAAAATGCTTTATATTTCACTACACAGCAGTTTACAGTTGCTGACATAGCACTTTGTACTGTTATTTTCACTAATTAAATTTTATTTTTACATTAATTTTTGATAATCGGTCGAGTTATCTGTAAGAATTTACCGAAAAAAGGAAATAGAGGAACTATGAAAGTTTTGCCCAGGAAAAGTAAATGTTGGATTTTTCAGGCACTTTCTCCAGAATGGGCCGTTCTTGGCAGCGAGTTTATTCAAGAAATGATCATGCTGGCAGGTTCAGAAAAATATGGATTTAGTTTGTTTTTCATTAAAATTCAAGTTTTTGTTTTATTTTCTTCAAAAAGATAATTACTGTTCAAATTTCTTTTCGAAAGTTGAAGTTGTTATCACATAAATTATTTATTGTTTGATGCATGAATAAGAATTAAAAAATAAAGCCTTTAGAATGTCACTCTTTTAATCTTTCTCTTTATAAAGATTTTTTCTAGTTGGATTTTCCGCTGTTTCTTCGGTGCTAATGTATACTCAAAGTCGGATCGCATAATTCATTGAATTATTCTATTATCTTTTTTTTAGTTTCAAATAATGAGCGGATTGTACAAGTGGTGTCGCAGCCTATATTTGGGATGCTACATTGGCGAGCAGCATCTGCGCAGTTTGGCCAAAATCTAAATCATAGAGCAGTAAGTTTTCTCTTGAATTCGTAAACTTAACTCTGCTACCCAAAGATCGGGGCAGATTACACAATATTCGATTTTATTCTGAGTTTTGGTAAGAGGAGCTGCGCAGTTAATTTAAATATTCTTTAGCATTACGGAAGTATTTGCGGTGAGAAGAGTGACAAAGTGAAAAACTTCGCATATTTTTGTTTATTTGTTCATCCACTATTTGATTGCTTATTTATTTTTGTTTGATTAATTAATCGTATTATTTGAATTTGTTCAGTTAATCGCAGAAGTGCAAATTGCTATACCTTTTCGTGCTTGTGAAAAGTTAACAAATGCACCAAGAATGAAAGGTCGTATTGCAATAGTTCAACGTCAGGATTGCATGTTTCAAGAGAAAGCACGTTATGTTCAAGAAAGTGGTGCTGTTGGTATCATTATTATTGGTAATGCTTTGAAAATTTGTATTATTATATATTTTTAAACAGGTTTTTTTTTTCTTTTTCAGACATATATTGATTTGTTTATTGTACATCAAAAATTTATTTATTGCAAATTAAAAAAACTTTCGGAAATTTATACAAGGAAAAGAGGAGTATGAACAAAGTATATTTTCGAAGAAGAAATATGAACATATATTTCCGTGATTTAATCATTATGTGGAGAGTTATGCAAATTATTATCTTCAAGCGTATACTGCGCTTACGAGGAATAGTTGATTCATGTTTCGAATCTAGATAATTCTTTATGACAGTAGGAGGTGATTTGTCGTAGTTTCTGTATAGAAGTAAGGAATACTATCTCCAGACATTTATACTTGCGTCCAATTTTTTTCAAAATTTTGATTAGTTTTGGTTTTGCTGCAAAAATTTTGTGTTCCAGACAATACCATTGGAACAAGTATCGATACGCTGCCTCCATTTGCAATGTCTGGTGATCAGACTATCAAAGATGATATCATTATTCCGGCTGTTTTTCTTTATAATAAGGAGGGTCTTGCTTTTATGGAATATATAGTGCGTTATCCAAATGCTTTGGTGCGCATTTCTGATCGACTCGCAAATCCCTCTCTTTTATTTGAGGATTTTGCATGCCACGGTAGAAATAAATATTCGTTCAACAAATTGGATCTCTTAGAGGTATGCTTATTTGAAATTTAAAAATTTCACATCTTATTGCAGCATTTTCCTTTCGTTATGTCTCTCTTTAATGATTGTTTTCGATAATTTTATATCTTCAAAAATTTAAGGAAATTGATCGTTCGGAAGATATCATTGTGATTGATAGTTCGTTGCGAGCCGTCCTTCTCAATTTTCGATTCGCTTCAGTTAGTGCAGAAAGTAACACCGAAGATAAGCAAAAAGTCAGTTCTTTAGAGTTTCATTCTTTTTAATCTTTAATGTTTATTGGGTAATTTCGAGTCCTTTCCTCAACAAAAAATATGAAAATGGCTCCTGTACTTTTGATGTTAACGCTATTAATTTACCTTTCTCATAGCTGACTTTTCTGCTTTGTAATAATAGGAAAACAAGAAGAGAAGACTTGAAGTTTATTATAAATACATCCGCCGGCCTGTTTGCACTTTAAAAATTATACGAAACACGCATAGCTATCACTATATTATCGCTCATATTTGAATACTCAGTAATCTCCATTGATCTCAGGTATTATGCACTGTGATGTTAATATGACTATAGGAGAACTCAGATAAGCGATTTCAACTAATTTAATTCCCTCAAAGCTTTATTGTGATTACTATAGTGGAACTTTGATAAAAGATTGAAGTAGTAGGCGAATGCTGAAGAATAAATATTGAAGGTAATAGAAGAAAATATCGAGGAAATGCAAAAATTATATAGTTTGGAAACGGAATCCGATACGGTGATGTTTTATAAAGTGATACGACAAATAGGTTATTGGCAGCTTGGCCTAAATATGCAACCAACGGAAGCTCAGTTAAGACAGTTCTTATTCCTGATACCAAGAGTAATCAGGATACAGCAAGTTACGCAGAAGCCTGAAAGATTACTGGGATCAATAACAACTGTTAGTTGTCGATTATGGGATAAACTATTCGACTGCCAACGAATCAGGTGATCTGATGAGGGTAAAATGAACAAACTTGTTTTGTATTCAGGTCTTCTTTTATTCTTTAATTATAAGATTTCAAATACTGGGATTTGTCTATATAGTTGATTTTTCAATATTTCGAAGTTAGTCTTTACATGTGCCAGTTTTTTTTCTTTTTATATATTTCTTGAAAAATATATAAGTAATGTTTTGACGTTATTATTATAATTAATAAACCCTGATGAACTATTTCTATTCGTAATGGATTTTAAAAGATTTTCAAAAATATGAGAGTTGTCTTTTTTTTATATTGAATGTGATTGGATGAAAAGGGAAAGGGAAATTCTTTGCTTCTTGAATAAATTTAGAAAATAATATTTGTTCGTTGATTACCGCTAAACCGGCTAGCCATATAATTTTTTCAGGTATGTAAATAATTAAACAACTGCTTTTTTTTTTCTCTCTCTCTACAACAAATATTTCTTGCTAATTTGCAAATTAAAAAATTTTTGTCCTTCAATATTATTTTCCATTATTTTCTCATTAATTTTATATAACTTGCATGATAATTAGATTTTCTTTAGCTATTTGAATAGAATGTCTGCAAAAAATTCGTCCCTTAAAAAGTTAAAAATCACCATAAAAACTATTTCATTGCTTATTATACCATTATATGATTTAAAAATACTATACTCTATTTGATTTTTGCTAATGAAGCTTAAGGTATCATTGAAAAAGTGAATAAGAACATCTTTATTTTCCCCCATACCAAAGATACTAAAGATAGACGAGATCACTTTTTTTTCAGATCCAGAAATCTCGAAAGTACCTCTAATTCATAATTATACGTAAATGTATAGTCATGACTATCCGTGATATAATCCTATGTAATAACAATAAAGTGTGACTTTTCGGTATTGCACATTTATGCCTGCATAACTCCCAATGATATTCGAGGTAATGATACGACACAGTTTTAAAAAATTGGTGTGAATGTTTTTCGGAATGAAGTAATTTACAAATATATCGCATTTTACCTTATTTTTTGAATCAATTATTGATAATATGGAAAGTGTTGAAACTTTCAATGACGCAGAAACTTGATTCGTAATGGTATTTGAATTATTTGAGCAGGTCGAAACATAGAATAAAAGGCTCAAATCTGAGATTATAAATGTTTCGGTTTTCTGAACTTCGTATACTTACTTTATCAATGTTCATAACAAGAAATGATAATTTATGTCTCAACAAACAAATATTATTTACATAAGCACAGCCATGATCTATTTTCGGAAATTTTTACTAAAATTTTTGAAAAGTTGATTTTATAAAAAATAAGGAATTATCAGAAAAGGTAATGTTTATCAACATTAAATAATATTTATTACACAAATAAAACACAAATAAATCATATCTTGTATTACCCGACACTGCTTCACATTGAGTTTTTTTTAACACCAAGCATTTGCTGTGATTACAATCTTTACGAATCATAATAAGTTGGATGTGTGCTATGTGAGAGGAAGTTTCGGTGGTCTTACAATGATACTGTCCATAGGATTTAACACATTTTGGCCAGTCTTCACAACTCGATCAGTCTTGTTCTGATTTATATAAATCCATGGCCGCACTGTAACATATATATGAAATATGTCGAGAACTTGAAAATCTCATTATTAAATTTACACTTAACGAAATGTTACGTAAAATTGTTGTTTCCCATGATTAAGTCTTTTTATTTACTAAACTTCATCTGACCCTATTAAAATTCCATTTAATTATTCTTCTAATTAATGTGGCTGCAAAAAAATTTCTAGTATTTTACAAAATAAACATCATTTTACCAAATGGGATTCCATTACACTAAACAATGAGTTAGAGTTTCACTTCAAATCGTCTTACATTTATCAAGCGATGGTTAATACCAATGAGGAAAGAGGAGAATTAAGTATTACTCATTTTAGGCTTTTCTCAGTATTACAATTAATCAAACATTAATGATAACATAGAAATTATCACATCTGATTATCGGCATATTTATTTTATGCTTTCAGAATTCTTTAAGATAGAACTACATTCAAGACGGAACTTACCAGCTGTTCCGCATGATCTTCCAATCGTTCCTTCGCACACACGTCCTCCCCAATCATAATGACCCAACTTCTCGTTGCACGAACAAAGAATCTGAAAATCAATTAAAAAAACTTCCCAATACTATTGGTAACATTCGATCTCGTTTAATGAGATTCTGCAAAGATAACCACAGACTTTCTTCTCAAAGTTGAGATCAAGAAAAATTTGAAGCTCCTTCTCATATCAAAAATAGAAGACAACAGAATGGACTGGAAGTCAAACCATTATTTCTCTCCCAATAAAGGAAAGAGCTTACTTTTCCTCGATGTTCATTCAAAGACAACCATTCCATAGGCAAAATAAAATAATTGAAATTGCAATCCATTGTCTCCATTGCTCCATGGCCAGTAACAGCGTCAGGTGCCAATACTTTATGTCTCAAAATATGCTTATCATTGAACAAAATTTTCCTACATTTACGACATCGGTATTCAATATTCATGGAATCGACCGAAGCTAGCGATTTTTCATCATCATAAAATGCCGTAGACGATGCTAAACAGTTTATTAATTTATATCAAATGTATTTGATATTGGATATTTGATATTTATATCAAATGTTCATTTATCACAAAAATGGATTTTTGTGTCATATAAAGATATTAAACATCGCATTCAACTACAGTAATTCTCCCATTATTTTGGATATCAAACTAGTAGCGGCCAAAATATACTATAATGGATTAATGGATTTTATTCATGTATAGCAATCTGATCATAAATTATTCACTCAGAAGGATTTTACAAAGTTTGTCTTATGTCGGCTTAAAAGAAAAGGTTATAAACTATTAAGCTAATAATACCATCACTTGAAGAGAGAGTTAACAACCACTTTTTGTATAATGGACATTGCGAAACAATTTGAATATTGGCGATAAAGTGACAACTTTCGAATATTCGTAACTGTCGCATAAAACCATCATTTGGTCTGAATCATGATAATATACACTTTTCCAAACTTTTAGATTCGTTTAATAAAAAAATTAGTGAGTTTGAGCTTTTGAAAGCAAATCCTTCTTGTTTTCCTATCATTATATAATGTAAACAATCAAACTGAGGAAAAATTATTGCCATATAAAGCATGACTAACAAACGCTTCGCGATAATTATATTTTTTTTCAAAAGATATTTGTTAATACAAGTATCAATTCATAGAATTTTATGAAATAGAACGAATTGTGCCAAAAGATAACCCACGATGCCATTGGTCGTATCCTTTGTATGTATTCAACAGCTTTTGCCGATGACCATTGAAATTTTTGCATTATATAAGCAGCAATAACAAATACTGAACGTGATATGCCAGCTTCACTGGAAAAGTTTATTTTTAAGAGCAATCCTATATTATTTAACCATTTTACATTGTTCATAATATTGCATCATTTTTAGAATCTAAATTTGAAAAAGAAATCAAAACTTAAATAATATTCTTCCATCCGCACTCACTTTCAATTTTTATTTTGCTGTTAAATTTTATTATAAACTATTTGTACATCTTATTTTTTTAAATATCCGGCTCTACTGCAGCGCAAAAGTATTCAATTATGAACCGAAAAAGATTGATTACGGGTGTCACAAACATATATATATATATATATATATATATATATAAGATACTATAAATATAAAAATCAATGTTCTGTTCCATTAATTGAGCTTCTCATGATTGATTACAGTAACGGAAGAACTCTATAATATTAATTTTGTATAACGAATGTTGTCAATTTAAAAATTTCACAGGAGATAAAATCTTAAACAAAAAATGAAATTTAAAAAATTTCACAAGAAATAAATAAAAGAAAATAGCAAGAAAAAAATAAAACATATCAAAGCACTAATCAGAAATTGAACCTAATTATAACACTGTATCAACCATAAATTCAGTCTAAACATACCAATGTACAAGAATTCGTCCACCATTTTCAATACTTGTTTTGATGTATACTATCGCACTCGCTATAACATATACAAATCGACGCTAGATAATGCAAATATATACGTAACTTGTCTGTCATATAGGATATTTGATATAGTATTAACTTCAAATATTTTATTTTAATACAGAAGTATTTAAAATAAATAGAAGATAAGAGAAGAAGGAGAAAGACAACATTTCAAAACGTAAAATATCTCCCAGTTTTTTTTCCAATATTTATATCCAACTTTTTAACTTTCTTCCGAAATGAAAAAAAGGTTCAAAGAGATACCTAATAAATCTCCCGCGAACATATCTTGCGTATCCATATCCAATGCAAAAATAAACATATAAGATATTCCAGGAATTTGTTTTTCTACCGGAATATTTTCTGCTGCTATCGTTAGAATATGACTAATCTAAAAATTGCACTTAATCTGGAAAATTTTGAAATGTAAAAAATACTGATGTTGTCATTATTAGAGAATGTGAAGAAATTATTCATGAAAATTATGGAACTATTTTTCTAAAGGTTATGAAAAAAAAATTTTTTAAATTGAAAAAATCAAGAAAAGAATACGTTTTGAGAATGCAAAAATTCTTAAAATTGAAAAAAAAATTTGAAGGAAATTTGAAATTTATATGAGAAGACAGAAGGCAAATAAGGTTAATAAAAACCGCAAACCTTTAATTCGTTTTTAAGTCGATCGATTCTACATTCATCCAAAACATCGTGTACATCACTCAGATACAAATTTTCGATTATTTTGTCAATCATTCCTTTCCTTTCCAAAATGGTGGAAATAAATTCATACTACGGAATAACTCATAAATAACAAAAAAAGAAAAAAAAAAAGAAATCCTCAAATCAAAATAATATTCGATTTTTCAAGTCCAAAAATTCCAAATATTTCAAGACAGATACCATATTTATATAAAGAATTGTCAAACTTAACTTTCCTACCTAATGTATCACCAAAACATGTATAATTAAGGCAATACATAACCTTTCACCTTAATACCCGAATTTAAACTCTTCCACATGATCTTATATCAACTTGATCGACTACTGTGTAAATCTCAATCCCACCGTGTGCTCTTCTCTGTTAACAAATCAAATTTATTTGACGATTCGTTGAATGAGAGGGAAACATATGACGGTTGGTAATTCCGATGACGTAATACGTGTCTGTACGTAATTACTTGTAAATACCGATATGGTATATAGATATATATGCATATTCATGTATGCATAAATCAGCGTAACGCACATACAACGTGCGTGTATGTATGTATATACATGTATATTTTTTAGACGTGTTTGATTACGTGTGATATCGCGAAGAAGAACGAAAATCTGAAGAATGTCGATTTTTTGTAAATTCGGTGGTCCGATTTATAAGGAAGAGCAGAAAACAAGAAAAAACGAGCGGACATCATGACAATAGAATTACGTAGAGAGATACTTGAAGGACATTACAAATTCACTTGTGCGTGTAAGGAAGCGTCATAGAATCATAGAATACACAATATTAGTGGAACAGAAAAAAAAGTGGACAATGACCAGTGCACAAATTTAAATTATTGCCAGTACGTTTGAATTTTCTATCTAAATTAAAATGCAAATATTCATTGTTACCAATCTTAAATCTCCGGAAGTTCTTCACCGATTGCTTTGAAATTTTGACATAAGGTTGCATTCGAATAAATGCATATTTTTATACAGGTATACCTACTTTCCTTTTCTACCTGTCACACCTATGACAGGTAGAAGTGAGTGGAATGATTTTTTTCACTACGCCTACTTTCTGCATCCACAAGAAACCGGCATTCGAAAGCGTGGCCAGTCCAGCTAGTCTCTAGCAAATTTAAATTTGTGATAATGCATATATCAAAATATGAATATTTATGAACTATTTTTTCTCTTATCAGAAATTGTTACTTTCATATGCATGAAAAATGAACGTTTTTGACTTTGCCAAACGGAGTATAATGTAACTGTCAAAAATGATTAGTTAATTTAGAAATGAAGTTTAAAATTAACTTCAGTGAATGATCATTAGAACAAAAATAAAAAATTCGAATTTATATGCGACATCAAACGTTTACTTGGAATTTAAATAATGATAATTAACATGATAATCAAGAGGAAATGATGAAAAAAATTAGCATAAAAATTTAAACATCTTTTCTATCTACCAGAAATTCGGTATTTTTCATTAAAATAGAGTTCAATTTTCAGTGTCAGATATGGGTAAATTAAGTTTGATCAATTTTAAATTCCGATTGGTTGAATTCAGCAAACACTATAACTGACGAAACTATTTAAATCCATCTATGAACATTTAATCTCAGCTTGAAAACTGTTAATATTTCATAGATAATTTACTACTTTAGAATGTTGCTTGATCCTTCAACAATTTGCTATATGCAAATGCATCTCAGGAAGTTTATCGATTTTAAGAATTTAATTCAATTTTTGGTACTTTTTTTATGATTACAGTACGAAAGATTTGTTTGTTAGTTTCATATTTTGTCATAAAATGAATTATAGAAAAAACTGGTGCAAGTATTAGTCTTCGATTAGTATTCATTTCGTTTAGTTATTCCATTGGATATTTTCAAATTTTCATTCTCAATTTCGTTTTGAATGAAAAGAGATTTTTTTAATGTTAAATTAAAAAGGATTTAATTTTATATTAAAAATATCATAAAACCTATCAAAATTAAATAATTTTATTGTTCGATTGCTCATGAATGATAACAATGAGATTAATCAAAAAAAGTGAAATATTTTTTGATGTCTTAAAAAGCAAATAATTTTTTTTCTTTTTTTCGCAAGGCACTTTTATAAAAGCCGAAAACTTTTATAAAAGCCGCCTATAAAACACAGCGTTTAGATGAATTTCAGTTTTCATTCAAATTTATCAGTTAAATTTGAGGAACTAATATGTGGTGGTACGCCGTTCATCTGGTATTCATATTATTTGCCCCAATTTACTTTACACTTTCATCAGGTTAGTTAATATTTTAATTAGTATTCTACTTCGTCATAATAAAAAAAAGCTCGCTGAAAACCAAAGATTTGAAAAGATTTATTATAACTTGATTAGTGATGTATTTTCAATTAATTTACTCGTAAAATAGCATTATTTTGAGGATAGTATGGACAATAAATGAAAGCTTTAACAGTGATAATAGAATAATGATAATAATAAGATATCTTTCCTTTTTTTAGAAAATTATCATGATATCTCATTATTATGATATTATATTGGCAATTTCTACTACCGTATTCTTATTTTATCTTTTAACTGATAATGGAGTTATAAATGTCTTATCATTATTTGATAGGAACAAAGTAATGAAGCTGAAAGGAGATAATAAAACTGTTATGATTGTGTAATTCACAAATAGTAACTATGATATCAAATCGCAGTAATTATTCGCATAATAAACTTGCAATTATAATTAATCTGCACAATTATAATTGTCCATTTATTAATTACAAGTGAATCTCTCAAAGTAATAACTGCAAAGCAATTAAATATTTGGATATGCAAATTTATTATTTTTTTAGGTCAACTTATAAATTTATCGCCCATTTCCTCAGCATTTTCTGATTCAAATAATGCTTCATCATTTAACACTACTGAATCAATGGATTTGGAAGAGTTTTTCGGGAATCAGTCAGTCATATGTGAGATATCTACGGAGCAAAATTGTACGAATACTTTGACTGAAAGCAATGCTACCAGCTTTACGGACGAAATTTTAAACAATGATGAATTGAAAAATATGACTAATCTGGTCAAAAATATTTCACTTTCTACTCCGATTAGTATTGAAGAATCGAACAATTTAGCCGCAGAATTGGATGCAAATGTGACTAATTTGAATTCCTTAACTGCTTCAACAAGTGAAAATTCTACCTTGATCAGATTATCAAATGCTGAGATCAACAATAATTTGCTATTGGAACAAGTTTCATTACAGAATGTGACGCAAAACGACACATCTGAATCCATAGATATCCCTAATCTTAAAGATATTGCTATCAAGATAATTCCAGTGTTAGTAATTTCAAAAAACTTGGAAGAATTGAATTCTAAACTTGAGGCAAATGTTTCCAATGCGGATTTAAATAATTTAACATGCATGAATCATATGTATGCATTATCCGAAATAAAATCTAATATTAGTCAAATATTTCCGATGAAATATGCAGAAAATGTGATTTTCATCTCAAATTCACCTTCTGTAAAATCGAATTTCCGAAGATTTCTTGAAATAATTCGCAATGCATCCGATGCTTTGCTGCAATCGTTTCCGACAACAATGATGATGCCAAACGATGATGTTACAATGTTTGAAAATGATGATAAAATTCTGATGGAGATTAACAATTCCAGTGCTAGTTCCAGTATTAACAATTCTGATAGCAGAAGTAAAAATTTACTTTTGAAACTTTAGCAATTCTTAGAATCTGCAGATATCATCATGAATTAATTATTTGTTGATTATTTCGATGTTTTAGAATCCGATGAGATCGCAAAAATTTTGAATGGATAGGAAAGAAAGATATTGGAAAAATAATATTTCAAACAATCATAAATTTTGAGTACAAAATGCATTTTATTTTTAATTATTTTCCAGATCTTAACTCAAAACAATGGAAATATTTTGCCATGACGAACTCATGTTATATTGTGGCAAGTTCTTCAAATAACGTTCTTTCTAAATATTTTTTGTTAACTAATTCGTATCAGGAAGCATGATTTTTGGGTGCCGGTATTTTTTTTAGGAATATTCTGAAACATAAAAGTGTGGATATCAAAAAAATTAGTAGGTTGGAATAAAAATTTTTCTAAATGATCGATGAACAAATGATTGCCTGATTTATGCAAAATTTTGAAAATAAAAAATTTAGAAACAAAATTCAACTAGTTATGATAATGAATTGATAATATGCTCTATACGTGGTGCATTCCTAACGTCCATGACTGATTCTAACGAAATGGAATTTATCCTTGGTATATTATTTAACTTATCATTTTAACTTCTTTTTTCTCATCTCTATTTATTTAAGTTTTCAAAAAGAATTCACGTGTTTAAAAGTACGTGTTTGAAGTACGTGTTTACGTGTTTATGAGTTCTTAAAGGATATGATCGTGATAAGTGCCAATGATGATTTCTGATGGAAATACATACGATCTCATCAAGTTGCATTGGCCATGCGTGTAATTATTATGTAATTTGCCATCTCATTCCATTCCATTCCCTCTGAATTGAATCATTGAAATATATGACTAATAAATTTTAAAACTTCATATTCAAGAATTTACTAATCATTTGTCAAATTCATAACAAAATTATAAAAACAAAAAAAACTTTAGAATTGGTTGGAAACGATGTATATTTGATTGATCTGCTTAAAGAGGAATATCAATGGCGTGAGATTAACGATCATACTGAATTAAATTATACAAATTGGCATCAAATACAACCAAATGATTGCTGCGGAATGGATACGAATTTTGTCGCAATAAATTCGAACAAAACGATTAACGATTAATGGAATAATATCGATTGTAATATCGCTCGAGCAAAGATTCTATGCAAAAAGAAACTTCAGTTCACATAATCTACTTTCTAGCATCATTATTATTATTCGTATTATTTTGTTTTTTTTTCCTCAAATAATTGCATAAGTAATCTATATTAATAAAAATATATATGTTCGTTATTACTTACCACACAACGTTTCAAGTTCTTCACCGATTGATTTGAAATTTTCACAAAAAGTTGCATTTGAATGGGAGATAAGGTGCATGCTTCAGAATTTTCGGATTATTTGAATCTGCTAGTTTATTGATAGAGGAGAGTGACTGGAATTAAATTGCAACAAACCAATATCTGCGTCAACGAACATGCTATTGCTTTGATTTTAAATAAATTATTTAATTTTGAATAAAATATTCTCATTCTAAATAAATTCAACGGATTTCAATTAAAAGCAGTTAAAATCGTACTTGTATAAATCGAATTTGCAGATGTTCAGATATCTAATAATTTAACTCAAAATTGTGCGAAAAAAATTAGTATTTTCTAATTGTATTAGCAATAATCTTTTTAAAAAAAAAAAAAAAAAGAACTGTATCCTCAATTGTTTAAATTATCCGAAAATCTGCAACAATATATTTTATCTTAGACTGATATTTAATAGATTCTACAGTGAAATCAATAATTAGTGGCAGGATCGAAACGATCGTCACGATCGGAAATAAAAAGCAGATATTATCGTGACGAGCGACGTATGATACCTTAGTGACGTGTGAAGATACGGTGAAATGAAGTTTGCTATTATAACGGGTACAGGCACGGTAAAACGACGTATCCGCAGTAGATGGTTTTGTGCAACTAAAAATTTCATTTTTTCCAGAAAAAATCGAAAAATAACTAGTATGAAGCATTTGGTAAAATAAAAACGGATAGATATCACTAGGAGTTGTTAGTGGAAATTTTTTTCTCCAACAATTACACTTTTAAATCAATCGTTAAACTGATCGATTTGTTGGCATAAATGTATTTATTTTAGATATATTGTAAATAGATATACAATATCTAAATATCTGAAATATAAACACACACACACACACATACACACATGCTGTACAAATATTCCATTGCCTTTATTATGAATTCTTTTTTGGTGGATAAATTTTATGTCAGAATTTTAGTTTAGAATTTAATAAATACAATATTATCTCACCTTTTTTTTGAATTTTGGGAATGTAATTTCTTAGAGCAAACTATATGCAACAAACCTGAAAATTAATCTTTGAAATAGTTAAATCTGAAAATCAATCAATAAAGTATATTTTTAAACACTACATCATTTTTAAAAGTTATTGGATATTTTCGCAATAATATAGTCTTTATTTATTCGAATGATAAAGTAAGGAACTATCACTTCCATAAATGAAAGATTACCGGATGGATATGCTAAGCTTTCTTTCCTTATTCGTTCTCAAATATGTTTCATCAAAACATAATTACAGGTATCACAAAAGCATACCTGAATGAAGAGCAGGAAATGGCAATATCATATCATCATCAGTTAGCATCTTTGTCACAATTCGTACCTTTTCGCATATTGTTTCGATGGAAAGGCAGTGTTTGGAAGCATATCTACAAGGAACTGTTAATTTGGATTATAATTTTTCTGGCCATTTCATTTTTTTATCGATCAAAATATTTCCTTAATGCTCAACAAAAAACGTACATACTTTCCTTAGTTACTTTTCATAATAGTAAAGCACTAAATTGTATAGAACTAACTTTTTATGATAAAATGATATTAAATTACATGAAATTAATTTACTTTTTATAATATACAATATTAAGTTATTTAAAATTAATTTTACTTTCAAAACAAGACAATATTAGATTATTTAACAATTATAAAATATGTAGACCATTGGAATTCGCAAATTTTATTTTTCATCCTTTTGTCGGGCAAACCGAAATATTTTTTGGAATATAGATATCAAAGTATTGTGTGTAATAGAAATTTGTAACATTTCCCAGACAAGTGATATGTTTTATAACCATTTAGACAATGCCATGAGCTCTCTTAACAGATTGGAAGATGAAAGAACAAAAACCTTTGTGCCGAGATATGAATAAGTCAGTCACTTGTCTGAAGAGTATTACAAATTTGTAACACACACAATGTTTTTCTCGTCATATCTATGTTCCAAAAAATATTTCGGTTTATCCGGTATCTTCAGTTAAAATGAAATAAATCAAAAAATTAAAGAAATTTTTGGAATTTTTTAAACTCAATTTATTCCAGTATTTTCGGAAATCTAGCCCGTTATTTCGATACACGATTGGAGTACATACCTATTACTTTCATTCTTGGCTTCTTCGTCGATACGATATTATCACGATGGTCCAATATTTTCATTAATATGGGTTATATCGAATCGCAAGTTTTTTCATTTAATTTTAAAATTATTCCGGAATAATTTTTCAATGAATTTCAGAAATGACCGATACCTATGAAAGTTTCCAAAAATAAAAATTGATGGAAATAGTTTTGGAATATGTTTTAAGATCTATTCGGTAAGATATAAATGGTTTAAAATTTCCTGAGAAAAAAAAACAATATTATTTTTAGGTATGCATTATTTATCGCTTATTATATTCGTGGTGAAAGCGAAAATGCGAAACGATTGCGTCGAACTATAGTTCGATATCTGTGTCTTACGCAGGTTTTTGTATTCCGAGATATCAGTGTTCAAGTACAGAAACGTTTCCCGACTGCTGATAGCATGGTCGATGCCGGTATTTAGATATTAACGTCGAAGAATTTATAAAAGAAAAGGATAAATATCAAAGAAATTTAACGACGATTTTTGTGATAACGATTTATTTTTAGAATATATATATATATATATATATATATATATATATATTAAATTTTTGCTTTCGAAATAAGATATTTTGTTTACGAATAATATGCGTGAATATTCAAAAACACGTAAAAATGGTATCATTTACGACTGTCAATAAGCAAATATTCTACGTAAGTATCGTATTACAGGAATTCTTTTGAAAGAAGAAAAAGAAAAGTTAGACTCAATTAAACTTCAATATAACAAATATTGGGCACCGATGCGATGGATTCATGCGATTGCGTTAGAAGCACGAAAAAATGAAATAATTCCTTCAGATTTATTTTACTGGAAATTATGCTCTGTAAAATTTTGCAAAAATTTCCAATCATTAGTTGATTTTATTTTCTCATTTAAAATCTCAAAACTTCAATTCATTTGATACTTCGAAATTTTTAGGAAATCGATAACTTTCGTTACAATTTACAACTCTTATGCAATTACGATTGGGTACCTATACCATTAGTCTATTCACAGGTGTAAATTTTGGGTTTTTGTGATTTATTACCGATTATCTATAACTTCTTGCGATTTTTTATGTGGCCTTTCTTAGGCAGAATTATTACAAATATTATATCGTTATTTTTGATTTAATTTATTATTACCGAAATGCTTGTTTCAAATATTAAATGAAAATTATGGAGAAAAACTCATTTTTGAGTTGCAATGCTCAGTTGCGAATTTTCTAGTTATTGCCAGAAAGCACAAAATAGATGACATGAGAAGGTTTTTCTTTAATATGATTTTTTTGCAGAGATCATTTTAAACAATAATTCGTCAAGTTCAAGTGAAATGATATTTTATAAATAACGAATTTTAGGTAGTATTTTTGGCAGTTTATGTTCACTTCATTGCATGTCTCATCAGTCGACAGTTTATCGTTAGCAATAATACTTCCATAAGTGATGTTAGTTTACTACTTTTCTTAATTTAGCTTGTAAAATTAAACCGGTTTTTCGATTTCAATATTTGGCAGTATCTGAAATATCTAAATGTAAACATTTTGTTCTAATCAAATAAATTGCTTACATTTAAATATTCTGGATAAAAACTGTCAGGTATTATCATTTTGAAGCGATAACCAACTATTAAGGATTATCAAAAAATAAGATAAGCAATTCAAGTCCGTTAACAAATGAAAACTTTGCTTGTAAATTTAATTTCCAGAATAAAAATTGTTCCTGTGAATTTTTGAAATCAATCAATAGTATTTTCAAATATCATCTATTTAAGGCTTATTAAGATAACTATTTGTCCAGTTCTGATTATAAGGGTTATATCATATGGGGAAAATAATGAATATTAGTTGTCAGAGTAACTGATGATAGGTCAAGTTCTTTCTTATAGCTTGACCTGATAGTACCAATAATGACAATCATACAATTCGTATTTTTTATTGGTTGGTTAAAAGTTGCACAAGCACTGCTTAATCCATTCGGTGATGACGATGATGACTTCGAGTGCAACTATCTTATCGACAAAAATCTTGCCGTGAGATTTTTATCAGATTCTGAAATTTCGGGATGAATTTAGGAATCCATTTGAATATTCTTAGCATAAGTACTGGAATCTATTCCAACTACGATATTCAATTGGAATTCTAATCGAAATGCATTAGATTACATTGTTTTCATTAAAGCACTTTAATCTTGTTTTTCGGAATAGCCTGTATCATGCGATATTTTTCAAAATAACATAAATAAAAACTCTCTTCTAGTTAAATTTGTCTTCCTCAGATGAATAGAATGAAAGTTTCGATTTAACCACATCTAATCTGTAATTTTAGCAATGAAATGAAAAATCTGATTTCTCAATAGAAAAAAAAAGCATTAGATTTTTTTAGATGAAATATTTCAGACAAGCTTTTGCATAGTTGACAACTACGATCGTGCACCGGAAGTACGGCCTGATCTTTTTTGGCGAAGCCACAAAGCACTCTCTGCTTCTACGAATACTCCTTTAATTGGATCTGTTGCAAATTTAAAGTATGTTTTTTAATTTATATAATATTTAATATTGATTTTCCATCCATTTCATTTCAAGACTGGAGTTAACGGCCGAACAAGCAGAAATGATAAAGCATCGTTCGCAATCGGTTTCCTTTCAAAGCTTCTCAAGAACTTCGCTAAGTGTTTAATCAAGGCAATAATATATTTGAATTCTCACGATTGTATGAAAATCGTAAAATTATGTACAGATTTATATCTTTTTATAATGATTTCTCAAAGAAGATAAATCGAAAAGAATGGTATAAAAGTAAGAATTTCAAGAGTTTTTCATTAGCGCTACGTTTAAGTACAGATTGATTATTTCACGAGTATCAGATATTGTGTATCTTAGAAATTCTTACAATTAGCTTAGAAGTCTTTCTTTGATTCATTAGTGGAAATTCTTTATGAGAGAGAGAGAGAGAAGATAATACTTTTGAAAATGGTAAAAAACCTCACCTAAATAGGACTTAACATTATTTACAGTTGCAGAATAATGACGCGAAACCAAGTACCATCAGCAAGCAGCGATCGAAGGACTGATGATCTAGAAAAAACTATGAAAAGAGACATGACATGTCAATGTAAGCTATCATCTATTTTTTCTATCACGATGATTCGCACCTATGCTAGAATCCTGAATAGATGAGTAAGCCTCCAGAATAATTTAGTCCATCATTGTCATAAAAATATCTTAAGTTTCTTTTTTTTCTTCTAGATCATTCTGAAGAACCAATCCGATCATCGATACAACTGGCACAGCACAATACATCGCAAATTAAATATTTCGTATTACCTGATCCGAATATGACCAACAATAACAATGAGGTGGAGACTACTCGATTATAAATTTTCAGTCCATCTTTAAATATGCTCGAGAAGAAAAAGAATCAAACGATGAATCCTTTTCCTTAGACTTGGATGTCTAATATTTTTCCTTAGACTGGATGACTTGGACATCCAACAGATCATCCGTACACATTCTTTCTTCCCAAAAATGCTTTTCATTTTTTAGTATTACATTTTTATACATTTGTGAATAATTTACTTAGTAATCATTCAACAATACTATTTAAAAATATACAAATATATTCTGACATATGACTGAACATCGTACTTCCAAAATAATAAAAGCCGACTTTGACATGAAAAACTGAACCAAAATTTAGAAAAATGATGGATTAATACAATTAAAATTAAAATTTCCGACGGATAATTATTCTTCTGGAAGCGCATTAAAAAATGAATGAGATGAGATGATAAACTTAACTTATTGAAGAAAGTAAATAATCAAAAATATTGGTTAGTGCTATGTCAGGAAAACGTTTAGAAAGACTAGGGCAAGCATTAACAACAGCGCGCGCAGCAATGTAAAACAAGCTTGGCGGTCTGATCCAATATCTCTGCAGCTGATTTGTCCGTTTTTCGAATCTTTCATCCGTAGTACCACCAAAAACATAAATGCAACCTTCCTGAAATTACTATTCTCTTTTAATAAAGCGAATAATTTATACAAAAAAAAAACTTTCATGATTTTTGAAAACATTATTTCTTCATCCATAAATTACATGCTTTACAAGACACAAAATGCCTCCTCGATAGGGACAATGCTTGTTCAGTACACAAAATTTTGGAATCATAGGCTTTTAGGATAAAACAAATCTGATTTAATGCTTCTTCAAGATGATTAATCTACTCACTTAACAATGATTAGAATATTCTGAAATTCAATTAAAAACAATTAGGTTTCTTTCTTAGGAAGACCATTAAGATTTTCATAAAAGACATCTGCACATACTGGAGTAACAGTAGCTGCGTGGAAACATAACTTCTGATTTAACTGGCCAGGCAACCATTTCCAACGCCACTTTTTCAGATCAAGCTGCCAGCAATCTTGAAGCAATTCAGGGCGCTGCAACGATCGTTATTCTAAATTTGATTGTGAACAAAATCCAGTGCTCTATTTTCTGCTGCTATAAGTTCGCATGTATAGCAAAATATATGAAATATTTTCAAAAAATAGCAGTAAAATACTTAAATATTCATTAACAAATGTCACATAATAAGTAAATTAAATAGATTTGAGTAATAAAAAAAAAAAATACCAAAATTATTCGATCATTCATAAAGTGCATTACTGACTTCTCTGTACAACCACCAAGAATGTAAGCACAATCACCAAATTTTACACAACCATAGTATAATCGACCCTTAACAGTAAACCAGTCAAAACATGAATGAAAAATAATTGCCAATTATGAAGTGATAATTTACACATTCACAATATTTCGAACTGTATTTTGTTCCGTGTAATTGTTTTTTATCAATATAAGATATGGAAAGATTTAGTGAAAAACTAAATAAATTTCTAAATTAAAATGAAACATACTACTGGATAACCGTAATCGATGTCGGGTAGAGTTATTTGGGTACGAAATTTGCTTTCGGATACATTAAATATTAGTAACTAAAAAACAAACATAAAATATGTGTATACACATAGTGTTATAATTTGACAAAATTGTAAAGTTGAATTTTTAGAGATAACGTAAAATGTTTCATTTATTTGATTTGCTTTAAAACTGAAGTAAATTTAATTTGGAAAATTTTGAACAGAATTAATGAAATATTTAGAAACTGATTTTAAATTTTTAATTGCTGATGAAAAAATAGTTTCAATAAATACTTTAAACGTATGAAGTATAATTTTTTAATAGTTGAAGATCATAAAAATGAACATCTATGAGCGATGAAGTCCATTCCGGAGTACCACCACCTATAAGTACTATTTCATCATCAACGACTACAGCTTCATGTCTATATCGGCCATTTAAATCTGATCCATCCTGTAAAAATAATTGATTCTTCTAAATAATTTTCGATTATTCAAATATAAATGCCTGAAAAAAAAAATGGTAACCAAAGGTAAAATAAGAAACTTGTAAATTACATGAAGAAGTGTCCACTTCCAATGAATCGGTTCTAATCGATCTCCACCATTTTTTTCAGCATCGAATACAGGTTCTAAACTACGAACTTCCAAATTATATTCCCATCCAGTCGTTCCACCAAACACAAAGAATTTTCCATTATTATATACAAGACACTGAAAAGAAAAGCTTTCAGAAACAGTGAAAATAACTTTTAGCAGCAACCGGAAAGTCTTTTCTGATAGAAGAGAGCATTTCAAGGGATTCCAGGAAAAAATGAAAAAGATGCAAAAAATGTCTTCTAGCAAGTTATGTAAGAAATCTGTTAAATAACAGATCTCTCGTAAAACGGGAAAGTGTTACAGGTTTAAAGAATTTTTCAGAAATTCAAAAACTTTGACATGCAGATAATTGTGGAAGAAAGCAAAAAAAAATTGCTGCAAACTTTCAAGACAACTTCAAGTTTAGAATCCAAGCAGTAAATAATTCAAAAATTCCCATTCCTTCCGTTTTCCTTTTTTACATGTTTTGAACATCCACTTTCCGTTATTAAAAATTAAACTAGCCAATCGACAAGTAATGCTTACTGAACCATACTGCTTGACAGGAATGTCACCAACGGTTTTTAGTCGTTTCCAAATAAAAGTTTCATTTTTCACGCGTTTGAGTAAGTTGACCGAATTGGAAGCCCTCGTACCAAATGGAACTGCGGTTCCACCAAACATATAAAATTCAGACAGAATCGATCCACCAAAAAAATAACCTGGAAAAACATAGAAAATGTTATTTAACAAAAAAAGTTTAATGATTCCGACACTGCTAAAATGTGATTCTATCTATTTCAAAAAATTACAAAGTAAAATAATACAAAAAAAAAAAAAAAAAAAAAAAAAAAAAAACAAACGATTAATGAACTAAACATGA